>QANZ01051669.1:10148-46907 GCA_003254925.1 Chamaecrista fasciculata | reverse complement strand
TATCAAATAAAATGATTGGCCCTAGGGCACAATCTCCAACATATGCCATGTTGTGTACTCGACCTGATGTGTCGTTTGCCCTGAGCATGACGAGCCGGTTCCAACAAGAGCCTGGTGAGGATCATTGGACCGCTGTCAAAAACATCCTTAAGTACTTGAGAAGGACTAAGGATGAATTCTGGGTTTATGGTGGAACTGATGAAGAGCTATGTGTAATTGGTTACAGAGACGGCAGTTTCCAAACCGACCAAGAGGATTTTAAATCTCAGTATGGATACGTGTTTCTCCTGAACGGTGGCAGCGTGAGTTGGAAGAGTTCTAAGCAGAGCACGATTGCTGATTCTACGATAGAGGCTGAGTATATAGCAGCATCAAATGCGGCGAAGGCGGCTGTATGGATTAGGAAGTTCATTGTTGAGCTTGGTGTGGTTCTGACTATTGTTGATCCAATAACCTTGTATTGTGACAATAGTGGTGCTATTGCACAAGCCAAGGAGCCCCGGTCCCACTAAAGCACCAAACATATACTTAGGCGTTATCACCTTGTCAGAGAGACTGTTGTCAGAAGAGATATCAATATATGCAAAGTAGCAGGCGAGGATAATGTTGTCGATCCTCTTACGAAACCTCTAGCACGAGTCGTACTTGAACGCCATGTAACGTCAATGGGGAATAGACACATTGATCAGTGTACTTAGTGTAGGAACAATTTGATTGATGATTGTACCTAGTGCAAGTGGGAGTTTGATGGAGATTGTGCCCTAGGGTCAATCATTTTATATATATGTGTTTGTTTGATCATATTATTTTGATTGATTTATATTTGATAAATTATGTTGTTATCATATTATTAGCATGTTTACTGTGATAACAGTCCTTTATTAATTATGTGATAATTAGTCTAAACTGTCCCTGGTCGAGCATTCCCGTGGGAACGTGAATGAACCAAGACCAGCATGACTTTGGTGTATGGAGATACACGCATAAGATGCTTTACGAGAGTCATGGTATAATTATGTAATGTGTTACAAATTGCTGGACCAACCCGGAGAGTCCTGCATGGGTTTAATCATAAGCTAGTCTCTCCTGTACACCTGTCACGATGCCCTTAGACCTGAGGTCTTGACTATTCCGGCGCTGTAGATGTCGAACTTTGGCCTAGTCCACCGTTGCCCATAACAAGGTAGCCATACAAGCTAGGTACGGGTTCGGTTGTTTACCGTGCTGAGGAATGTGGTTGACCAAGAAGGAATTTTGTCCCTCATTAAGATGAGAGATATTTAACTGGGCCCCTCGATGAGTCTGTCCAAGGAATGTGTGGCCACACAGGGAAATGGGACTAACTCAAGGAATCGAGAAAGTTGTGGTTTGGAATAAGGATGATTTTCCCATGCCTTATCCATGACCAAAATATCGTGTGACAATAGGGATTATGCTAAGGTGGTACTAAGGTTAAATCGGTTTTGTTAAAACGATAACTCACGTGTTTTGGGTAGTCGTGATGGCTTGCTAGAGTCCGCTCTCGACTTGTGAGACATAGAGATGGCTTGCTGCCAACTTGACGTGAGGCCTGCTGGGTCACACACGAGCAGGATCAAGACACCATAATGGGGCACGAATTAGGGTTTAATTTGTGGGTCACTTTAGTGACACAAATTAAGACATAGTTGAATGTCTGGGACATGAGGTCTTGTCTTAAATTAAATCTACGTTTATAATATTTAAATTTCTTAGACAAGTTTAAATATAATAATTGTTAAATAGTTAATTTGATTAATCTATTTACAATTGGATTCTTGTTTAAAATATTATTGATTTATTAAATTCTCCATTATTAGGTTAACAAGGAAGGAGGGTGGCGCCTCATATATCTTGTTTTTAATTAATTAAATTGTTTTATTAATTAGAATCAATATTTGAATTTGAATTCAAGATTCAAATTTTGAATTAAGATATTAGGGTAATATTTTAATTCAATATTGTTAGGGAATTAATAAGTTGGTTATGACTTCCTAAGAGTTAGGGTTGTTATTTTGATTTATTAAATTCCTTAAAAATGAAGAGGGAGATGGCGCATTCCTTGTGGGTCCATGTGCAAGATTTGATCTTGCATTTTGAATCTCAAGATTGCATTTTTGAATTCAAATTAAGATATTAGTGTAATATTTTAATTAAGAATTCAAGTCCTAAATTATAATATTAGTGAAATCTTATAATTTTATAATTTGATAATTCACTAATTTAGGGATTCCCTAATTTCAAGAACAACTCTATAAATACCTATGAGAAAGTCGACTTGCACACCTTCTCTTCATAAGAGAGAAAATTCGACTTGACCTAAAACTAGAGAGAGAAAGTCGACTTCTTCCTAGAGAGAGAGAAAGTCTACCAATGTCCTAGAGAGTGAAAGGTGTGCAAAACCCTAAAAAGTTTAGGGTTTGTGTGAGAGTTGTGCGCCACTTTTCTTGAAGCTTCAAGAATTGTTCTTGAACTTTCAAGAACCGTAGATTTGGTTTTCTGATTCTCTTGGAGAAGAGAAGGAGGCTAGCACCTGGGTCTCTGCCAAACTGCTCGTGTGGATTACTGGCAGAGGAAGGACACGTTCGAGTGGACTTCTCGGATTCGCAAGCTGAAAGCTACCGATTGATTTTTAGGTATACCTCTTCTCTTACCAGAATAAATGCAAATAGTGGATCCTGGAAGGGAATTATAGAGTATATGCGATTTTAATGTTTTTTTTTTTAATTTTTCTTCCGCTGCACTCGGCTCTATAATTCTCAAACACATAATACCCCCTTGTTTCCTTGGGGTATCCGACAAATAAACACTTCAGAGATTTGGGAGACAGTTTATCGTTAGGCCGTTGCTTAACATAAACTTCGCATCCCCAACCTTGAGGTAAGACAAACTGGGCCTCTTCCCAGTCCATATCACATATGGTGTCTTCTCAACTGCCTTAGACAGAAAACGGTTAAGTGTGAACGCAGCAGTTTCTAGAGCATGCCCGCAAAAGGATGGCGGAAGATCAGCTTGACTCATCATAGATCGGACCATATCTAATAAAGTTCGATTCCTCCTCTCAGAAACACCATTCCACTGTGGAGTTCCAAGAGGGGTAAGTTGTGAGACTATCCCACAACTTCTAAGATGATCAACAAACTCTTGGCTTAAATACTCGCCTCCTCGATCGGATCGAAGGACTTTGATTTTCTTGCCAAGTTGGTTTTCAACTTCACTTTGAAATCTTTTGAACATTTCAAAAGACTCTGACTTGTGCTTCATTAGGTAGACATAGCCATACCTACTGAAGTCATCAGTGAACGTAACGAAGTATGAGTAACCACCTCTAGCTTGAGCGCCTTTGTCATCTTTCCAAGTAGACAAGATTCGCAAGCATCATATGATTCAAAATCAAATGAGCTTAGAAGTCCATCTTTATGGATCTTCTCTAGGTGCTTCTCGTTTATATGGCCTAAACGACAATGCCAAAGGTATGTAGGATTCGATTGGTTAATCTTAATCCTTTCCGTATCAATGTTATAAATATTGTTATCGTGTTGTCGTTCTAATTTTAAGATGTAATGATTATCTTGCAAATCACCACAAGCAAATAAAACATCATTTTTATAAATTGAACACCTTCCATTACCATTTATACATGTAAAACCTTCCTTATCCAAATAAGAAAGCAAAATAATGTTTGATCTTAAAGAAGGTACATAATAACAATTATTTAAAATATAAATGAGCCCAGAGGGCAACACCAGCTCGTATGTTCCCACAACAACAATAGCAACTCTTGCTCCATTGCCCACACGTAGGTCGACCTCGCTTCTGTCCAGCTTCCTACTGTGTCTAAGACCTTGCACATTTGTACAAATGTGAGAACCACATGCTGTATCTAATACCCAAGTGGTTAAATTAAAGTAGAAACATGAACATTTATATCAAAGATACCTGAAGTAGAGGCCTCAGTCTTCTTCTTCTTCAGATCTTCCACATACAATTTGCAATTCCTCTTCCAATGTCCAGGCTTTTGGCAGAAGAAGCAAATCGCATCCTTCGAGGGCTTTCCCTTCTTGGCAGGTTGCGGGTTAGGCTTGGCCACTGGCTTGTTCTCATCAACTGGGGCTTTACCCTTCCTCTTTCCTTTGCCCATCCCTTTCCTCTGGTCCTTCTGACCCATCAAGACTGTGCTAGGCTCCCTTTTGATGGATGTCTCAGCAGTCTTGAGCATCCGATGCAGTTCAGAAACTGATTTCTCCATTCCATTCATGTTGAAGTTCATGACAAATTGGTCATATCTTCTAGGCAGCAAGTTCAGGATCAAATTCGTCGCAAGCTCTGAGGTAATGGGAAATCCCAGCCTACTAAGGTGATCGATGTACCCCTTCATCTTCAAGACGTGGGTACTCATGGATGCACCTTCAGCCATCTTGCAAGAGTGTAGAGCCTTAGTGGTCTCATACCTCTCTTGCCTAGCCTGCTGCTGGAACATTTCCCTGAGATTCGTGACCATCTCATAAGCTGTCAAGTTTTCCAAGTTCTTTTATTACTCGGGAACCATCGTGGCTAGCATCAGGCAACCGACGTCCATAGAGTCATTGAAGTGCTTCTCATAAGCAGTTCTTTGAGCTCTTGGAGCGTCGTTGGCAGGCTCTCCAGGTGGAGGATTTTCCAGGACATAAAACTTCCTTTCTTGGGTGAGAACAATTCTCAGATTACGAAGCCAATCAAGGAAATTTGTCCCATTCAAGTTATCCTTCTCAAGGATAGATCGCAGTGATAACGCTGAACTATTGTTTTCCATTGATTCTACCATTAAGATATGAAAGTTAATTAGCAAAAAGATCCACCATTTTATAAAACCCAACAAAATTATTATTAGTGGCTAAGATCCATATTTCACCAAAGTTTACAGTCGCTTGGGCGATCATGCACCCTTACGTTATTTAGGTAGGTAACTCTTTACCAATCACATCACATGTGACTCTTAGATCTTTATGGGACTGAATCATCATATGATACTTATTATGGCATGTTTATCCCATCTAATGCCTTGAGGTCCAAATCCGATTTGATAACCCCATTAAGTCACACAATAAAACTTGTGAATGGCCAAATTCAAAAGAATGAGGCAAAAGCCCAACCCTATATCATCAAGGCACATTAAACACGTGTAGCTTGGGCTATCACCGCATTCAACAAACCAATATTTCAATAAGGCATCGCGTTGAAAATTCCATTCACCCGTGTCTCCTCAAGATAAAAGTAGGTACGTGTAGCTTGGGCTATCACCGCTCCACAATGATCAAGATTTTAATAGGGTTGTTTTATTGATGGCATTAAAACTTAGGATTTTAAAAGGGTTCAATTTCGTTTCAATTTTAAATCTAATTTTAATATTAAACGAGTGTGCCAAGTGTGTATCCCCATGTATCATATACATATAAACACTTGCTCGAATTTTGTATCTCATACAAAATCCTACGCTCGTATCGTATACGTGGTTTTGCGTAAAACTAAAACTTTGCATGTTAAAATCGCACCCCTAAACATACATCTAGTGACAATTTGCATCTCATACAAAATACTAAATGGATAAAAATAACCGTGCTTAGATATGGCTCATCTACCCTAAATTCCCTCAAGCCAATGAGAGAATTTTTCTAGACAGAAAAATAAAATTACATTGGGAAACCTCATTTACATTGAGGTGAAAAATAAAATAAAATTACATTCAGAATTTAGGGAGACGACATGCAAGCCGTATTTACCAAAAATACCTAGAGCCATATCCAACACCATACCCATACCTGAACAATTCACATATTTAAATATATATACATGGCTATCATACAACACACACAAAAAAAAAACGATTTTTAATTGTGTTCAATTAGGGTTTGTGCAATTTAACATGCCTTCTTGGAAAAATAAGAGTCTTGCATCAAAAATCAAGAATTCAAGAATCATATCCAGGAACTCAAAATTTTGACCCAAAATTTACAAATTTATAATTATAAAATTTTAGCCACCCTACAATATTATAATTAAAATATATATAGGGTTTCGACAAAGACCCAAAATTTCAAGAGAAATTTTAATCAGTTCAATTGATTTCCCTATGTATCAAATACATAAATTTGCACCAATTTTATATTAGGTTCAAAAAACACATGTGGTGGATTTTCGCAAAATTCAAGCATACGAATGAAAGCGGTAAACACTCAAACATACATCTCATTTATATCACAAAAACTAGAATAAACACAAGATTAGCGTGACTCTGATACCACTGTTGGAGAATTATAGAGCGAGCGCAGTGGAAAAACAAAAAAAAACTTTAAAATCGCATACTCTATAATTCCCTTCCAGGAGCCACTAATTGCATTTATTCTAGTAAAAGAAGAGGTATACCTAAAAATCAATCGGTAGCTTTCAACTTGCGAATCCAAGAAGTCCACTGGATCATGTCCTTCCTCTGCCGATAATCCACACGACCAGTTTCGCAGACATCCAGGTGCTAGCCTCCTTCTCTTCTATAAGAGAATCAGGGAACCCAATCTATGGTTCTTGAATATTCAAGAACAATTCTTGAACTCCAAGAAAAGTGGCGCACAACTCACACACAAACCCCAAACCTTTTAGGGTTTGATCACACCTTTTCTCTCTCTAAGAAAATTAGTCGACTTTCTCTCTCTTGAAAGTCGACTTTCTCTCTCTAGGATTAGGTCAAGCCAAATTTTCTTGTTCACTTGAATGAGGCAAGTCGACTTGGCCTAGGTTATTTATACAGTTGTTCTTGAAATTAGGGAATTGATAATTATAATTAGGGAATCCCTAAATTAGTGAATTATCAAATTATAAAATTATAAGATTACATTAATATTATAATTTAGGACTTGAATTCTTAATTAAAATATTACATTAATATCATAATTTGAATTCAAAATGCAATCTTGAGATTCAAAATGCAAGATCAAATCTTGCACATGGACCCCACAAGAATGCGCCATCTCCCTCCTTATTTTTAAGGAATTTAATAAATCAAAATAACAACCCTAACTCTTAGGAATTTATAACCAACTTATTAATTCCCTAACTATATTGAATTAAAATATTACCCTAATATCTTAATTCAAAATTTGAATCTTGAAATCAAGATCAAATCTTGAATTCAAATTCAAATCTTGATTCTAATTAACAAAACATTTTCATTAATTAAAAACAAGAAGTATAAGGCGCCACCCTCAAGCCTTGTTATCCTAATATTAGAGAATTTAATAAATCAATAATCCCCTAACTTTTAGGAAGCTTATTTAATTTATTATTCCCTAATATTTTAAACAAGAATTTAATTGTAAATAGATTAATAAAATTAACTATTTAACAATTAATATATTTAAACTTGTCTAACAAATTTAAATATCATAAACGTAGATATTATTTAAGACAAGACTTCATGTCCTAAGACATTCAACTATGTCTTAAATCGTATCACTAAAGTGACTCACGAATTAACCCTAATTCGTGTCCCATTATGGTATCTTGATCCTGCTCATGTGTGACCCAGCAGGCCTTACGTGAAGTTGGCAGCAAGCCATCCCTATGACTCACAATTCGAGAGCGGACTCTAGCAAGCCATCACGACTACCCAAAACACGTGAGTTATCGTTTTAACAAAATCGATTTAACCTTAGTATCACCTTGTCATAATCCCTATTGTCGCAAGATATTTTGGTCATGGATAAGGCATGGGAACATCATTCTTATTCCAAAGCACAACTTTCTCGATTCCTTGAGTTTGTCCCATTTCCTTGTGTGGCCACACATTCCTTGGACAGAGGGACAAAATATCTCTCATCTTAATGAGGGACAAAATTCCTTCTTGGTCAACCACATTCCTCAACACGGTAAACAACCAAACTCGTACCTAGCCTGTATGGCTACCATGTTACAGGCAACGTTGGACTAGGCCAAAATTCGACATCTACAACGCCGAAATAGTCAAGATCTCAGGTCTAAGGGCATCGTGACAGGTGTACAGGAGACTAGCTTATGATTAAACCCATGTAGGACTCTCTGGGTCGGTCCAGCAATTTGTAATCCATTACATAATTGCACCATGACTCTCGAGAAGCATCACATGCGTGTATCTCTATACACCGAGGTCATGCTGGTTTTGGTTCATTCATGTTCCCACGATAATGATCGACCAGGGACATTTTAGACTAATTATCACATAAATAATCAAGGACTGTTATCACAGTAAACATGCTAATAATATGATAACGACATAATTTATCATTTATAAATTAATCAAAATAATATGTTCAAACAAACATATATATATAAAATGATTGGTCGTAGGGCACAATCTCCATCAATTTGAACATATGAGGGGAGTGAGGTGAGAAAAGAAATTACATCCAGAATTTAGGGAGACGACACGCAGGCCGTATTTACCAAAATAAAATCTAGAGCCATATCCAACACCATACTCATACATGAACAATTTCATATATACATTCACGGCATCAACATCCAACAACACAAAAAAATGACTTTGATTGTGTTCAATTAGGGGTTGTGTAATTAACATGCCTTCTTGAAAAATAAGTCTTGCATCAATAATTCAAAATTCAAGAATCATATTCAAGAAGCCGAATTCATTGACCCTAAAATTATAAACTCACAATTTACAATTTTCGGCCACCATACACTAAAATAATCAAAACAATTTTAATTAAAAAACACATAGGGTTTCGGCCAAGACATAAACTTTTCAAGAAAATTTTAATCAATCAAATTGATTGCCTTATGTATCAAATACATAAGTTCGAACCATTCTTGGATTAGGTTAAAATCGTGTGGTGGATAATTGCAAAATTTGAGCATATCGAATGAAAAACGGTAAACATACAAGCATACATCTGTTGGAAATTATACAGTGGAGCGCACCGGAAAAACAAAAAACTTTAAAATCGCATACTCTATAATTCCCTTCCAGGATCCACTATTTGCATTTATTCTAGTAACGGAAGATGTATACCTAAATTTCAATCGGTAGCTTTTGAACTTTGCCATTCCGAGAAGTCCAGAGGTCTGTGTCCTTCCTTTGCCGGTGATTCTTTACGAACAGTTTGGCAGACACCCAGGTGCTAGCCTCCAATCTCTTCTTCGCAAGAGATTACGGGGACCCAATCTATGAATCTTGAATGTTCAAGAACAATTCTTGAACCTCCAAGAAAGGTGGCGCATCACTCACACACAAAAACCCTAAACCTTTTAGGGTTTAGATGAACCTATCTCTCTCTAGGAAATAATCAAATTTTCTCTCTCTAGGAAGAAGTCGACTCTCTCTCTAAAAGTAGGTCAAAGTCGAAATTTTAGTCTCTACTAAAAGTGCAAGTGCAAGTAGACTTTGGTGGGGAGTGAATGTATTTACAGAGGTTCCTCAAATCACATTCCCTAACTCATAAAATCAAGATGACTATTAAATTTACGAAATGAGGTTCCTAAAATCTTGAATTATGATATTACACTAATATTATAATTCAAAACTAAAAGGCAATTTAAATTTTAATTTCAAGATGCAATCTAGAAATCCAAAATGCAAGATCAAATCTTGCCCGTTGGATCTCCAACAATAAGCCATCCTCAAGCCAATTTATAGGAATTTAATAATTAAAATAACAACCCTAACTCTTAGGAAGTTATAACTAACTTATTAATTTCCTTAACAAATTGAATTAAAATATTACCCTAATATCTTTAATTCAAATTTGAATCTTGAATTCAAATTCCCTAACAATATTGAATTAAAATATTACCCTAATATCTTTAATTCAAACTTGAATCTTGAAATCAAAAACAAATCTTGAATTCAAATTCAAATCTTGATTTAAATTAACAAAACATTTTTATTAATAAAAACAATAAGAGGCGCTACCCTCTACTTCTTGATATCCAATATTAAAGAATTTAATAAATCAATAATCCCCTAACTTTTAGGTGGCTTATCCAATTTATTATTCCCTACTATTTTAAACAAGAATTCAATTGTAAATAGATTAATCAGATTAACTATTTAACAATTAATATATTTAAACTTGTCTCACAAATTTAAATATCATGAATGTAGATATTATTTAAGACAAGACTTCATGTCCTAAGACATTCAACTATGCCTTAAATTGTGTCACTAAAGTGACTCACGAATAAACCCTAATTCGTGTCCCAATATGGTGTCTTGATCCTCCTCGTGTGTAACCCAGCAGGCCTCACGTGAAGTTGGCAGCAAGCCATCTCTATGACTCACAAGTCGAGAGCGGACTCTAGCAAGCCATCATGACTACCCAAAAGCACGTGAGTTATCGCTTTAAGATTAACGATTTAACCTTAGTACCACCTTGTCTTGATCCCGATTGTCACACGATATTTTGGTCATGGATAAGGCACGGGAAAGTCATCCTTAATCCAAACCATAACTTTCTCGATTCCTTGAGTTAGTCCCATTTCCCTGTGTGGCCACACATTCCTTCGACAGACTCATCGAGGGGCCCAGTTAAATATCTCTCAACTTAATGAATGACAAAATTCCATCTTGGTCAACCACATTCATCAGCACGGCAAACAACTAAACCTGTAGCTAGCCTGTATGGCTACCCTGCTACGGGCAACGTTGGACTAGGCCAAAGTTCAGTATCTACAACGCCGGAATAATCCAGACCTCAGGTCTAAGGGCATCGTGACAGGTGTACAGGAGAGGCTAGCTTATGATTAAAACCCATGCAGGACTCTCCGGGTCAGTCCAGCAACTTGTAACCCTTTACGTATTGCACCATGACTCTCGTTAAGCATCTTTATGAATGTACCTCCATACACCGAAGTCATGCTGGTCTTAGTTCATTCACATTCCTACATGAATAATCGACCAGGGATAGTTTAGAATAATTATCACATAATTAATCAGGGATTGTTATCATAGTAAACATGCTAATAATATGATAACGACTCAATTTATCATCCATAAATTAGTCAATCAATATGTTCATACACATATAAAATGATTGTCCCTAGGGCACAATCTCTAGCAAAATCAACATGTATATTCACAAAACTAGCATAAACACAAAGTTAGTGTGACTCTGATACCATTGTTTGAGATTATGGAGCAAAAGCAGCGGAAAAGGTAAAATTAAAATTTTATAATCTCCTCCATAGGATCCACTAATTGTGTTTATACCAGTGAGATAAGATGTTTACCTAAATCAAACGGATACTTGAATGATTACAATTCCAAGAAGTCCACAGTCTCGTGTCCTTCCTCTGCCGGTGATCCATACGAACAGTTTGGCAGATACTCAGGTGCTAGCCTCCAATCTCTTCTCCAAGAGATTATGGGAACCAATCTACAAATCTTGAAATTTCAAGAACACTTCTTGGAAAATCAAAGTGGCGCACAATTTCAAGAACACTTCTTGAAAAAACCAAGAATCAAAGTGGCGTACTATTATGGAATTTTTCCTAAAAAATTCCTCCCCAAAACTCAAGAGATGAGCACACTACCAAGAACGACTTTCTTGGCCACACTTACTCTAGGGTTTGCGCCTCTCTCTTACTCTCACACACAACTCGCCCTTTTATCCCTAAGTTTTTGGGTTAGTTCGAAACTACCTCTTTCGCTTCTTGGGATATGCGACTTTTATGTTGTTTATGAAGAGTCCCCATTCCTCAAATTAGGGCATCCCAAAATCTTGATTATGAAATTACACTAATATTATTATTCAAGATTAAGAGGCAATCTCAATTTAAATTTCAAGATCATATCTTGAAAACTAAATCTAGAATGCACACTTCCCATTGGTTGGAATGAGTCAAGAGGATTTGAATTCTTAATTAAAATATTACATTAATATCTTAACCTAAAATTCAAAATGCAAGATCAAATCTTGCATTTGAATCACCAAGAATTCGCCCCCCTCTTATTTGTTTTATTGGAATTTAATAAATAGGATAACAATCCTAACTCTTAGGAAGTTATAACCAACTTATTAATTTCCTTAACAAATTAAATTAAAAAATTACCGTAATATCTTAATTCAAATTTAAATCTTGAATTGAAATTAACAAAATCATATTTCATTAATTGAATTCAAGAGTGAGGCGCCACCTCATCTTACTCTTCAATATTAGAGAATTTAATAAATCAATAATCCCCTAACTCTTAGGAGACTTAGTCAATTCATTATCCCTAATATTCTAAATGATCATTCAATTGTAAATAGATTAATCAAATTAACTATTTAACAATTAATATATTTAAACTTGTCTAACAAATTTAAATATTGTAAATGTAGATTTTATTTAAGACAAGACATCATGTCCTAAGACATTCAACTATGTCTTAAATTGTGTCACTAAAGTGACTCACGAATTAACCCTAATTCGTGTCCCATTACAGTATCTTGATCCTGCTCATGTGTGATCTAGCAGCCCTCATGTGAAATTGGCAGCGAGCCATCTCTATGACTCACAAGTCGAGAGCGGACTCTAGCAAGCCATCACGACCACCCAAAACACGTGAGTTATCGTTTTAACATCAAGGACTTAACCTTGGTACCACCTTGTCATAATCCCTATTGTCACACGATATTTTGGTCATGGATAAGGCATGGGAAAGTCATCCTTGTAATCCAAACAATAATTTTCTCGATTGCTTGAGTTAGTCCCATTACCCTGTGTGGCCACACATTCCTTGGACAAACTCATCGAGGGGCCCAGTCAAATATCTGTTAACTTAATGAGGGACAAAATTCCTTATTGGTCAACCACATTCCTCAGCACAGCAAACAACTAAACCCGTACCTAGCCTGTATGGCTACCTTGTTACGGGCAACGTTGGACTAGGCCAAAGTTCAGCATCTACAACGCTGGAATAATGAAGACCTCAGGTCTAAGGGCATCTTGACAGGTGTACAGGAGAGATTAGCTCATGATTTAACCCATGCAAGACTCTTCGGGTCGGTCCAACAACTTGTAACCCATTACATAATTGCACCATGACTCTAGAGAAGCATCACATGCGTGTATCTCTATACATCGAAGTCATGCTGGTGTTAGTTCATTCACGTTCCCACGTGAATAATCGACCAGGGACAGTTTAGAATAATTATCACATAATTAATCAAGGATTGTTATCATAGTCAACATCCTAATTATATGAGAACGACATAATTTATCTTTCATAAATCAGTCAAACAATATGTTCATACATATAAAATGATTGGCCCTAGGGCACAATCTCCATCAAAAGAGTCATGAAATTGATCAAAGTCTTGGAATTTCAAGAGTTGAAGTTCACATGGTTTCCTTTAAAATTGTTGAATCATGAGAAAAGTGGGTTAAATGATGTTTATTGTTGATATTAACCGGGTTTTGTTTTTTGATTCGCAATTTGGCTGTTTTGGAGCAAATTGCACATTGGTCCTTTATAATTATTGAGAAAATTGCAGAATAGTCATTATAGTAATTAAATTACATAATGGTTCTTTTTGGAAGTGTATTTCCTTAATGGATGAAGCTTTATTGTATACTAATGATTTCGAATTGAAATTTTTTATGAGATATGAAATTGTTTATTAAAAAGTAATGGAAATGGAAATTTGATTTATTTGAAAGTTAATGTGATAAACAAGAAGAATTATGGAATGTGATGTATTGTGATTTTTCATGACTCCTTGAGGGTGGAGGCCCTCCCCGTTTATTCACGATGTTTACTCGGGTAATGGCTATGGTGGATTCCAAAGTTGGCCTATGTTTGGATTTCTGAGGTGACAGGCTGATTGGTATGTGCGCACACTAAGAGACGTTCCGGAAACCTAGGTCTAGATGACCATTGTTGTATGATCATGATGATGGAGATTGTGCCCTAGGGCCAATCTTTTTATGTGTATGTTCTGAACATATTGATTAATTTATAGATGATAAATTATGTTGTTATCATATTATTAGCATGTTTACTATGATAGCATCCTTGATTAATTATGTGATAACTAATCTAAAACTGTGCCTGGTCGATTGTTCTCATGGGAGCGAGAATGAACCAAGACCAGCATGACCTCGGTGTATGGAGATGCATGCACTAGATCCTTTACGAGAGTCATGGTGCAATTATGTAAGTGGTTACAAGTTGTTGGACCGACCCGGAGAGTCCTGCATGGGTTTAGTCATGAGCTAGCCTCTCCTGTACACCTGTCACGATGCCCTTAGACCTGAGGTCTTGACTATTCCAGCGTTGTAGATGTCAAACTTTTGCCTAGTCCAACGTTGCCCGTAGCAGGGTAGCCATACAGGCTAGGTACAGGTTTGGTTGTTTACCGTGCTGAGGAATGTGGTTGACCAAGATGGGATTTTGTCCCTCATTAAGTTAAGAGATATTTGACTGAGCCCCTCGATGAGTCTGTCAAAGGAATGTGTGGCCACACAGGGAAATGAGACTAAATCAAGGAATCGAGAAAGTTATGGTTTGGATTAAGGATGACTTTCCCGTGCCTTATCCATGACCAAAATATCGTGTGACAATCGGGATCAAGACAAGGTTGTACTAAGGTTAAATTGTTTGGCGTTAAAGCGATAAACTCACGTGTTTTGGGTAGTCGTGATGGCTTGCTAGACTCCGCTCTTGACTTTTGAGTCATAGGGATGACTTGCTGCCAACTTCACGTGAGGCCTGCTTGGTCAAACACGAGCAGGATCTAGATGCCGTAATGGGACACGAATTAGGGTTAATTCGTGAGTCACTTTGAGGACACAATTTAAGACATAGTTGAATGTCTTAGGACATGAAATCTTGTCTTAAATAAATATCTACGTTTGTGACATTTAAATTTGTTGGACAAGTTTAAATATATTAATTGTTAAATAGTTAATTGGATTAATCTATTTACAATTATATTCTTGTTTATAATATTAGGGAATAATAAATTAGATAAGCTTCCTAAAGGTTAGGAGATTATTCATTTATTAAATTCACTAATATTGGGATAATAAGATTGAGGGTGGCGCCTCAGATGGGTTGATTTTAATTAATGGAAATCTTTTGTTAATTAGAGTTATGACTTGAATTTGAATTTGAATTCAAGATTTGATTTTGTTTTCAAGATTCAAATTTTGAATTAAAGATATTAGGGTAATATTTTAATTCAATATTGTTTGAAATTAATAAGTTGGTTATAACTTCCTAAGAGTTAGGATTGTTATGTGGGACCAAGGGCAAGATTTGATCTTGCATTTTGATTCTCAAAGATTGCATTTTGAATTCAAATTAAGATATTGAGGTAATATTTTAATTAAGAATTCAAGGCCTAAAATTATAATATTATTGTAATCTTATAATTTTATAATTTGATAATCCACTAATTTAGGGATTCCCTAATTATAATTATCAACTCCCCAAACTCTATAAATAGGAGAGCCAAAGTCGAATTTGCATGACTAGTTCACACAAGAGGAAAGTTCGACCTACACCTTTGTGAGACAAAGGAAATCGGCCAACCCTAGTTTTCGAGAGAGAAAGTCGATTTTCTCAAGGAGAGAGAGGAAGTTCGACTTGCACCCTAACTTTAGGGTTTTTGTGTGAGACCAAGAAGGTGGTTCTTGGTTTAGGCTCCAACTTTAGTCTTGAAGTTCAAGAACAGTTCTTGAATTTCAAGAACTGTAGATAGAGTTCCTGTATTCACTTGGGAAGAAGTGAAGGAGGCTAGCACCTGGGCATCTGCCAAACTGCTCCTGTGGATCACCGGCAGAGGAAGCACACTCGGAGTGGACTTCTCTGAATCGCAAAAATCAAAAGCTACTGATCGTTTATGGTAAATCACTTTTCGTTTCCTAGTATAATCTCATATAGCGGATCTTGGCAGGAAATCACAAGATGCGTTATTAATTTAAAGTAAAGTTTATTTTATTTTATTTTTTTGCTTCCGCTGCGCACGCTCTGTGATTTCCCAACACATGATATGTTGGGTTGCTGGTTATACCTTGAGGTATCACGGTTGCGGGTGACACGCGGTCACGACTAGCTGTATGGTATTATTGTTAATTTTGAAAGTTTTGGTTGCTGGTTATACCTTGAGGTATCACGATTGCGAGTGACACGCGGTCACGGCCAGCTGTATGGTATTATTGTTTTGATTGTTTTGGTTGCTGGTTATACCTTGAGGTATCACGGTTGCGGGTGACATGCGGTCACGACCAGCTAATATGTTAAAGTTATGAAAAGATAATCTCATTGAATAATTGTGCTATTTATCATATTTTATGTTTCTTGGGGTAAACATGGTTTGAATTTTCGTTTTGTTGAGGGATGTGGTTAAATTAGAATGATTATAACCCTACTGAGAATATTATTCTCACTCTACGAAACATTTCAGTTTTTGCTGTGCAGGAATTTCGCTCAGCGTTTGGGATGGAAGCCTCTCTGTGTTGTTATTGTCTGTAATTTTAACGATGTTTGAGTATTGTAGTGGGCCCTGCGTGGCTATTTTGGAGGCAGAGCCTCTTGTGTGATTGTTGAAGCTTGCCTTTATTGTCAATTCGTATTCAAACGGCCATGTATGTCAAGGTTTTTATTTCGTAATATAAGTAAGATCCTTAAATTGGATAGGGATGTTACATGGGTAGTCGCCTTCGCAAGAAGATTGAGCTACAGTCATTTGTATCTTTGATTTCCATGATATGACATTGATACCATGGAGGACACAATAACTTAAAAGAGAGCGTCATGACTGTGGGCAAGTGGCACAATCACTATTACAAAATGCTTCAAGGTGAAAATCAAATGTTGATGAGTAAAAGAGTATGAGGGAAGAGTTTACCTTAAGGTACTTAACCACATGATGTGCAGGATTCATATGAGTTTCACAGGGGTTAGCCACAAATTGACTAAGTTGTTGGACACTATAGGTGATGTCCGGGCGTGTGAGATTCAAGTAGAGTAGATGACCAACCAGTTCTCTGTATTGTTCTGCATCTGTAAGAGGAGGAGAATTGATATGAAATTTATGGCCTTTGAGAAGTGGAGTGACAACGGCGGATGGTTCTGTGAGATGAGTGTCATTAAGTATGTCAAGAACAGATTTTCTTTGACATAAGTATGTGCCTTCTAAACTGCATGCTACCTCCACACCTAGAAAGTAATTGGTAGGATGAAATCCAACTCCAACTGCACCTTGGAACTCTTGATCAGCCCAAATATTGACATGTTATTTGGTCTTCTTTTTACAAGTTTATAATGATAGTATATTGCAAATAGACCAATTAATATGTTAAGGGTTGCACCAAGGTATGGCATAATAAAGTGGATAAATTATATTATTTAGCGTTTATTTATTGTATTTTATAAATAGGTGCTACTTAATGGGTTTTTAAGTGCTTCAGCCATCCAAATAGGGCTCAACCAAAGGGGAAACATCTAAAATCAACGAGAAGATACTAAATTGTGCAATTGTGCCGTTGGCTGTGACGCTGGCACAAGTGATGGCACACGCCTCTAAGTGAGCATGACGTTAGTAGATAAGCTTCAGTGTAAAAATAGGGCGTGCCGTTCGTTGTGCCGCCAGGAAGTCCAACAACACATGCAACAAAGTGGTCTAGGGTATGTTTTGGACGACCAAGATTCAAGATATCGAGATGTCGTTAAGATATTCCGGATATCTCGCTGTGCCGTCGGCACATGTGACGACCCAAGCCCAATTTTGTGCCTATAAGTAGAGCTCATCATTCCACACTCAGGAGACACCAGAAAGAATTCCAAAGACCTCAGTATGAGGAAAATCAGTAGAATTGTTTAGGAATTACTCTGCTTAGAGCATGAGTAACTAACTAGGTAGACACTTGAGGAATACCTGAAGGATGCAACTTGAGTTCATTGCACTGTTCATGTAGAGTCCAGATATTGGTATTGCATTTATGAGTATTCTCAATTCCTTCATAGGTATGTGTTGAATTGTTTATACATTAGAAAGTATAGTTCTTAGGATTGTTCTTATGGGACTTAATTAAGGAAATCGCTCTCAAGCAAGAAAATCGAAGAAGACGTAGCCGTGCAGTAAAGGGAATAGTAGCAACTGAATCAGACCCGATGATGGAGAAGTTGGCTTTAGACATGGACAATCTAACCAAAGCTGTTAGAGAGATGAACACTAAGATAGCCACTCCGCCCAAAACATTAGCTCTGATCACCGTCCCTTGTTCCATATGCGATTCACGTGCACATGGAAGTAGGGAATGTCCCCCATCAACATGAGGAAATGTCGGCCATGTGTCCCCAAGGCCCTAGTCAATTTCCTAGAAGAGAACAAAGGTACGATAATAGATTTAGGTCTGGAGTAGGAACATGAAATACCTTTCATAATCAACACTTTAACACTCCAGCACCTCCAAGACAAAATGTCTCTTCGACCGAAACTGACACTCAACTCCTCATAAGAAAGTTTGAAGAATCCGAAGCGCGAACCGTAAAGAAATTTGAAGAATTAGGGAATAGGATTGATCATCTTTCTAGGGAAATGGACATTATGAGGAAAAAGCACGAAGATCTTGAACTCGCAGTCGTGCGACTCATCAAGAGTGAGGAAAGTTTCCATGCTCTAGTAAATAACATAAGTACCTCTAGTAGTTCTAAGGCAGTTCATGCCATCACTGTTAGAGGAAACAAGCCAATAGGAAACCCTACCCAAGCTACTCAAGAACCTGAACCTGAACCTAAACCTGAGGAAGAACTAATAAAGATCAAAGAAGAAGGGCCCGAAGATTTTAGATCCATAATCGAGAAACATCCTAGGTACGCCCAATTCTTCTTTGGTTTTAACAATAAGAAAGAAATTCTTGCCACAACGCAATTGGAAACTAAGGTAGAAGATCTGCCCTTTCCAAGCTCCCATATAATGACTAAGGAACAAGTAGAGGAAAAGAAGGATAAGGAGTTAGTCGATTTGTTTGGAAAATTAGAAGTAAATACCTCCTTATTAGAATTGGTTAGGAAGGTCCCTAGGTACACCAAAGTACTCTAGGACTTAGTTGCCAAAAAGAGAATAGCTAAAAGAAGCTTCCTCTAAGCCCTACCATTTCAACCCTCTTAGAACCTAGATTGCCTACAAAACGCAAGGACACTGGTTCATTCATTCATTCAAAAAATTATATATTTGGAATCTACTATTTGAAAAGAATCTAACAATATAAATTTTGTCAAAAATTTCTTTTTCCAAAACCTATGCAATTTTAGGGACTAAATTGAAAGGATTCAGACTTTTTGAGAATATTCTTGAGCATATGCTTAAACCCAAATCAGACCCACTTTCTAGAATACTCTTTATCACTCTAGAGCTTTTGAAAAATCACAAAATCAGCCCCATATCCTCATTATTCAAGCAAGTCGACTAGCCCCCTCCCTTGGCACTTCTTCTCCACTTATCCTCTCCTCCCTTCGTCACTTTGCTCCAGCTGCCACTCCACTCCATTGCAGCAGCTCTGGTTGCCGTCCAAACTACTGGAAACATCACCAACGGTGGCTTCTTCACTGCAGTGCCGTTCACCTCTATTTTCTCTCGGCTAGGTGGTTTTTCTCTTCCATTCTCTTCGCTTTCCCTCTCTTATAGTAGCCCATGAAATTTTCTGGTTTTTCCTCTTATTTTCTTGTTCCTATAGGTTGTTTGTGACCCATTTATCACTCCATTTTCTTGTTGGTTGCTTGACTCCATTTTTCTATGAAGTTCTTGGACCCGATAAAGATTTTGCACACTCTAACTTCTAGATTTCGGTCCATGGCATAGAGCTGCGTTTTTCTGTCTGGGTTTTCTTGAAACTACTGCTAAATAATGACAAAATAACATGTATTTAACATATGTAATCCTTGGGTTGTGGGTTGACACAATAATCTTCATTTCCTTAAACCCGGTAAGGTTGGGGCAAACTTGAATCTTTAGTTTTTGGCCAAACCTCCGTGTTCCCTTGCACTCTTTGATCCTAATAATATTAGTTGATGATAATAATGAGTTCTAGTGGATTGTTTTGTATTAGAATGAATACTTTTAAATTTGGTTACCATGTATGAATATTAGAAGTTGCAATTTGGTCCATAGGGGTGATTTTGATACCTTTGATGGTTTTGATTAACTAAATAAAATCTTTTGGAATTATGGAGAGTTTTGGAACAATTATTTTTGAATTTGAACTATGGGAATCGATATATGCAAGTTTAACATGAAAGGAAAGAAGTGAACAAATTGTAAGATTGGTTTATGTCCTTGGCCTTGAAACTTGATTGTGAAATTATCTTGAACTTATGGGTTTCAAAACATTTTTGAGGCTCCTAAATTGATACCCAAGTCTCTTATTGGTCTCTTGTTTAGGTGTTAGAACTCTAGGTGGGGATGGCTAAGGGTTAGGGTGAGTGTTAGGAAGTGGGTATGTTGAGAGAAGCTATTATTAGCTTTTGTGAAGAGTTAGACCTTCGGGTCATTTGGAAGTCAATTCTTGAATAATGTAATTGAATCCTTGTTGGTGAATGTGATTTTAGATTCGACTACGCCGATCGTTGGTCGAAAAGCTAAAAGGTGCAGTTATCTATCATTTGGAATAAGGTGAGCGGCTTTCTTATCTTGGCCTTACTTGAGGGTTGATATGCTGAATGGTAACGTTGTTGGGTGAATGAATTCTGTTGTTAATACTTGCCTAAGATAGCGAAATTTCAATTATTCTCATAATTAATTCTAATTGTTGCGAATGAATTATTTTTAAAAAAATGATTGTAGTCAAGATATGAATATGTTTGCTTACTCAAAGTGTTGGGTGTGACATTGAAGATGACATTCTTGAAGAAATTCTAGTGTGTTGTTTATCATTGATTGGTTGGAAGATGATTGTGGATGCGTGTGCTCCTCGACGGTCTGAGTTGGTATATATATATATATATAGTACGTGTGCCCCTTATCGGGTTGAGGTTGAATATGAATATACCTTGTGTACTTCCCATTAGGTTAAAGTGGATACGAATAGACGTTGTGCGTGCTCCTCAAAGGGGTGACGTAGATATTAATGACATTATATGTGTTTCTTGTGCATGAGTGGAGGTGGAACGAAAGTACTGTGTGTGCTCCCTTGAGCGACAAGGTGATGACTTTTGAGCTCCTTGATGGGTTGAAGTGGAAATACTGATATTGTGCTTTACTTGCAAATCAAGTGTGATGACTGGCTGACCTATGGGTTGTTAGAATATTATTTGTTTGATGAATTGATAAGGGTGTGAAGTTGAATATTAATATTATTAAGATTAAATGTTTAGTTACTGTTGATTGATGCTAGTGGTAATATTTATTTTTTTTATTTGAATCTGCATGTTTTGACTTGATTAAATTTGATTGTGCTTGTGCTTGTACTTGTGCTTGTGATTGTGTTTGTAATAGTGATTGTGATTGTGTTTGTAATTGTGGTTGTAATTGTGTTTGATTGTGTTTGTAATTGATAACACTGGTAGTGATATTGATTGAAAATTTTACTTATTGTTGAATGAATGAGATAATGCTGTGTGCGGTCCCGATGGGTGAGAAGCTGTGTGCGGTCCTCACGGGTTGAGATAATGCTGTGTGCGGTCTTGATGGGTGAAAAACTGTGTGCGGTCCCCACGGGTTGAGAACTTGAGGTGATGTTGTGTGCGGTTTCCTCATGAGTGGAGGCAGACTTGAAATCTCATAATTGTGTGTTACTTGTGATTGGCGGTGAATTACTTGTTGAATCTTAGTTGTATTGAAATTGGTGTTAGTTGCAAACAAATGATTCTACATTGTTGGCTATCCTTCAAGTAGAGGCTATCGAGGAAACAATCACTTTGTTGTTCATGGTTTTATATCAAATAATTTTTTTTATAGAGTGAGGGTTCACTTCAATTGAGAATTTCACGTAATTATTTCATTTTACTAAATTACTTTTGTCAGAATTAACTTATACCAGACGTGATCTAATTTTGTTCTACAAGCATGATTGGATAGAGATCTATAATCTTAGTGTCAAGACATTTGACTTAATTTGTAAATCACTAATGAGTCTTTCTTTCACTCAATGACCCTAAAGGGCTTGATTGTAAGATCTTTATGAGTTATACCTTTGAAGAACGGTTTCAATATTTCATCTGATCACATTTTGATTCTTGAAAGGAGATTGGAAAGCTGGTTTCATAACTTGATCTTATTCCCAAATTTTACTTTCACAAAACATGAAAACTTATTTTGTCATATTTGTATTAAACTTTATGCAAACTTTATTCCTTTTTAAATAAATCTTCGAATTTCCTTTGTGCCATAAGGTTTTCTTAAACCCATTGTTGTACTTTTATTCCAATTTCTTTTAAAAGTTCACTTGCTACCTCTAGTTGAATTGTTAAGTCTTGTTATTTGAATTATGTTTTAATCGTTGCATATGTTAGAACTATTTGGTTAAACGGATGTTGTTAGGAGTTATTTTTGTTAATATGTGTTGTTGGTAACTCTATCCCTACGTGGTGGTGGCCGGCACCACGATTGAAATGCGTTAGTCGCTCATTGAGTTGCAAAACTCATTCCCCTCCACTTAAACTTTTTAGATGCAGGTTTAAAAAGGTGTGAAGTGTTGAGCAGGTGATGTTTTCTTAGAAGGCGAAACACATATTGTCCGTGTGTGCCAGGTTGTACATTATCTATTATTATACTCTAGAGTTGCTCTATAAATTCACAGACATGATGTTTGGTTGTGTAAAACTTGTTATAGTAAATTGTAGATGACAATATCATTTGTGTAATTTCAGTTTAGCATGTGATTTCTTTTAGTTATAGGCTTACGGAGTGTGAGATTCTTCTTGCATTTCGTGCCGGTCACGTGTCTAGTTTTGGGTCGTGACAGATGTGGACAAAGAGTCTCTGCTGCGCGAAGAATAGGCGGATACCTCGTGAAGATCCGCCACGAAACTTTCAAACCACACTGAAGAATTTTTGCAGTGCCTTCTTCCGACTTACACGTTCCCGTGTAAGTGTGGGGGAAGAAGAGGGTTATCCCGAAACCCTAAAATTCGTAGTTTACGTTCCTAGAATTTGTGTTAGACAAATTCTAGATTTTTCATTTTTTTTTTCTAGTATTAGGATTTTTAGTTTTTCGTTAGAGTCTTGCAGCCAGATGACAGAAATAAAAATTTTAAATTTTTATTTCTGTGTCGCCGCCTGTGCCGGTGGCACATCTGGCGACACAACACCGAATCTTTGGAAAAGATTGATCACAATCGGTCTCTACCAAATCTAATTTAAATTTCAAATTTAAATCACTAAGATTCGGCGTGAACCCTAGATTTAGTCTTTATATATATCCCGTCTGACCCCTAGACCTCTCACAACTCTCATATTACTTCTCTAACTCCTAAAACGCTTAGAGAAGTCTCCTTAGAGTCAAAATTTTCTCCCTTTCAAGTTCTTCTCCGGTCTGAGGTAGGCCCTTTTACGGTCTTTCTTTTAATGTCTTCTATTCATTAGGAACTTTTAGGATAGATTCTTCTTCTCAAATTCTGGTTTTAGAGCTTATCTTCGCACACAAAAGGTTAATTTGAGGGCCCTGTTGTTCAAAACTTTTGAAATGCCACAAAAATCATTTGCACCAGCACTTGTGCCGGCGGCACATACTGACGGCACAACCCTAAAATAAAATTTTGTTTGCAGGATAAGGTCTAGAGGTGATTTGAGATTGGTCTGTGGTGTCTAGATAGTTTATCGCAACATTTTCTAAATTCTTTGATAATTATAATCATTATAATTATTGATCTGTAGATATGGCCCAATTCGCGAATGTCCAAGCTAAGCGTCGACACGATGACTTTGTCCGTCATCTTCCTATCCATGCTGAAAAAGGTGTCAATTTCTCCGATCTCGCAATCGAGCAAATTGTTCTACCCGTTACAGAAACAAACAGACAGACACTTTTTAAACCACTCATCAAGGGAAATACCAACATTATAAGGGAATTTTATTCCTATGGAACTACTGCCAATCTTAATAGTGTGTATCTCCGAGGGACTCACGTGGATTGCTCCGTCAGTGCGGTCAACTTTCTTTTCGGTTGTTCGCCTGTTCCCAACTGTTCATTCTTAAAATGCTGACGAGAGGTAGCATCCCATGGGTAATTACTTCATTCTCTATCATCCACGCAACCACGACCATCAAACTACTCAATCGAATTATCGATTCCAGTTTTATTACAAGTCCTCCTAGCTGGCGTATCTCAATGAATCAAGCAATCTTGGTCTATTGCATCCTTCGATGTCTCCCCGTTGACTTCGATAAACTTATATTCGACCAACTCCAGCAATGTCTTGGAAGGGAGAGGCTAATCCAGCTCTACTTTCCAAGGACCATTTCTGAGTTGGCCGCCTTGGCAAACATACCATGAATGGACGGAGATGAAACAATTCCTGATGCCTGTATCCTAGAACTCAGGGAAGTTGTACCACTTCACGGGACATGTTTTATTCCGCCTACACCTCAAGAAGTTCCCGCTCCGGTACAACTATTGGCAAGTGTCGAGACTCAACCAAGCAAGAAATCACAAACTGACACTGAGGAAGCTTCAACAGATAACTCATCCACACATAGTGTCAGCGAGCACACACCATCACTGTTACGTGAAATAATTTCAATTCGAACCTTGCTTGAAGAACTCTTGGACAATTTAAAATTATAAAACATCTACATCATTTAGACTGCAATAGGGACTAGTCTTAGTTATTATGTTATTTTCACATTATTTTGTCTATTTTCGGATCATTCTGTTTTTAATTATTTTGTCTTTTTATTTTTCATCATTCTAATTTATTATTCAATCAACATTTTGCCTTATATTTTGCATAAATAAAATATTTATCGGACTTTCTATTATTTTTATGATCTCATGTATTCTCGTTAATAAATCAAATAATTTTCTCCAATTTTTAAATTTCCTCTTTTCTTCCCCTTATTTTATTATTGCCCTTTAACATTGAGGACAATGTTTGCTTCTAAGTGAGGGGGAGAGAGGAGCACTACAAAAAAAGAGGGGTTTTAGCGGCGGTTTAAATGATATTTTAGCGGCGGTTTAACCGCCAGAAAAAATAATTTCCAGCGGTTGGCAAAGCATCGCAAAAGAGGGCGTTGGTAATAATTTAGCGGCGGTTTCTTGATACCCGCCAGTAAATATTTATTAGCGGCGGTTTCTAGCCGCCGCAAATTTGACCAAAAAGGGTTTGTTTGTGGATTGTTTATGGTGGTTTTAATCCGCCAGTAAATTTTCCGACGGTTTGTAACCGCCGCAATAATGAAAAAAAAATAAAAAAAATCTGACAATAATTGCGGCGGTTTTAACCCGCCGGAAAAGTTATTGGCGGTTTTGAACCGCCGCAATTTTAACAAAAAAATTAAGTGAAAATTACAATATTTGGTCAATATTGCGGCGGTTTTTAACCGCCTCTAATTCATTTATTTATTTTTTTATAATTTCTTTCTTTGACCTTCAAATTTTGTTCTTTTTTTCCTGTTTTAGATGATATTTGTTGTATACTTCTCCATTTCATAATCAATAAATCTAAATAATGCTCAATGATAAACATTAGATTTCATAATTGAAACTAAATTCCAACACATTAGATTTTAGGCCAACAAAATATGGAATAGGCTAACATTAGATTTCATAATTGAAACTAAATTCCAAAACATTAGATTTTAGGCCAACAAAATATGGAATAGGCCAACAAAAAGATTTCATACACTACATATATTGCATAATGTCCAAAACATTAAAGTATCCACATCCATAACTTGAGGCATCAACTTGTTGGAGATTGATGTCTTCCCGATGATGAAGGTTGATCGGCATCATGCACCTACATAAGTTAAATTATTATTTAAAAAAATTAAATTAAATGCAAGATTAATAAAAAATAAATTCTAAAATATAATGAACTAACCTGAGAATTCATTAAGTGTGCAAACTCAGGTGGTATTCCTCCCGCCATTCTTTGTAAAAGATAAATTAAAGCATCATTTGTCGTATTTTGTCGCTCCGTAGATGCTTGCAATGCTGATTCCAATGCATCAATTTTTTGTTGCATTGAATTTATCAAAGAAGAATTTTGGGTACTTGAGAATGGAACCCTCCCAAATGTATTGGTATTATGACCAAACATCTGAGTGGGTGTAGGCCCAAAACCTAAGCCTCGCACTCTACCCGGATGCTCCTTCCCTAATGCTTGTCCAAGGGAATCGTTTGGCCCAATAACTTGAGAGCACCCAGGTTGTGCCTCAATTCCTGCTATCTTCTCCTATAAATAATAAAAATCACCAAGCAATTACACGATATATTTTAGTTATTTTATCTTCTCCTATAAATACAATGCAAGTTTATGTTTACTCTATATACCACTATATCCTTTGTTGAAACAATAGTAATGTCAAAGGAGAATAACATAAATTTAAAATTTGAGAAGTATGTTTATTAAAAAAAGTTACACTCACCATTATTGTAGGAAAATAAAGTATTTGAATTTCTTAGCACTTCTATTTTATTCTCAAATCACCTACACTTGTATAGTTCTAACAACAAAAAAGTCCATCACATGGTTCATAAATCTCAACATAAATTAATGCAGAAAACATAGCCCCATTGATTCAACACAAAAAACATAGCCCCATTGATTCAACACAAAAAACATAGCCCCATTGATTCAACACAGAAAAACTAGTCAGACAAATTCAGCAAGCAAACTGGCCAGACAAATTCAACACAAAAATAACTAAAGCAGAAAAATAGTCAGACAAATTCAGCAAAAGGAAATAACCAACACACAAAAACATTTTCATACTTACAACGATTACTCTAGCCTCCTCGCAGACAAAAGAACGATCCTTCTTTTTGTGTGTTTCAGCAAAAACCATTGCTCTGTTCACATCTAATCTTGCTGATTCCTAGCATATTAATTAAATAAATATCATTAGCATTTGTGGATGGTTATAGAAATACATAATTATATTAGTTGTTTTACCATTTCATCCCACTTTCTTGCAATAGACTTAGATCCACCTGTATGCACTATCTTCTGCTTTTTCCTATTTTCACGATTAATGACACACTTTTCCTACAAAAGTGAACAATCTTATTAGTTGAGGTTGTCCAAAAACTCATTATTTTATATATAAAGTACATTGATACTATACTTGTGTCCTTCGATCCAAACGGTAGTCAATGAAACCAGCCCATTGCAAAGGCGATATGTGCCGGGGACACTCTTTTATATTTACTTCCTGAGTTCGACCATAGTCATAATATTTGTTAAAAAGCGCATGATGATATTCTCTCCATCTCTTTCCAAGCTTTCCGTAGACTTACCGCTTGTGAGCGCCATCATCATTCAAGAGGAATTTGGCCTGAAAAAAGTTAACATGATATCACGTTAACAATGTAAGTATAAAATAATTAAAGAATAAAGCATAATCAATTACCTGGATTTTATTCCTATAACATCCCCACTTGTTGTCTTCTGGGATCTTATCCCATGAATGAAAAGTTATAGGGAACATGACCATATCAGTTGCAACTGTGTTAATATACCATATCAACAACATACTTCCTCTCTTAATCGCCTGGCCCATGGAATTGAATTCTACAACTATACGATTACCAGCCGGTAGTGTCCAAAGATTATGTGTACTCATTTTTTCTTTCTTCCTACTAACACCTTGTTGATCTGTAAATTCATGCACATGACTTCAAACCATCAAGCCATATAACGTATTTTTGGTATGCTAACCATATAGATAAAACTAAAATAATATATCATCTATTTATATCTATGTACCTCTGATCTCAACAACATCATCATTTGTTGCTTGAGCTTCGTTTGGTGCTGGAGCTTCGTTTGGTGCTGGAGCTTCTGGACCAATATTTTGGTCTAGGATAGGTGAATTTTGGTTCGACCGTGGAGAATTTTCAGCCTAGCTTGGGGATGGAATTGGAGAAGTTTGGGTTGGGCTTCGCGCTGGTATGGAATGTGAACAATTGGCAGGAATTGATGGTGAAGTTTGTGGTAGATTTGGTGGTGAATGTGACCTGGCCAATTTCCAAGGTTGAGCTTCGGTTGGAACTTGTAAAGAAGGTGGTGGTATATTTACCAATCTTTTTCTCCCCATGCCTATAAATGAAATAGAAAAATAAACAACCAGATTAGTTCAAACATAACAAATAAAATCATGATTAATTGAACTTCAACCATAACAAACAAAATATTACTATTAAAAATCAAATAAAGATTAGTTAATGCATGAGATACATAACATATGACTACACAATATGTTGATCATTATCATCTATAATTGAACTTCAACCATAACAAACTAAATAAGTTCAAACATAACAAATTAAAAGACGAAAATCTCACATAGAGTTTACAAAAAAGATAAGAGATAGAAAAATAAAAAAACAATGATCAGGTAACAATATGTTGATCATTATCATCTATAATAAGAACTTCATCTCCTCGTGCTCCCCTTGCTATAGGAACTTCATCTTCCCGCACTTGCCTTGCTAAAGGAACATCAACTTCGTCGGGGAAAAGTGCATCAAATTGTTGTAATATGGAAAAGAGCATCTATATGGAAAAACAACAAGAACAGTAGTAATATATCCTATAATCAGTTTTTTTAAAAAATAGGAATACCATTAATGAAACCAGAAAACAACAGTAACAGAGTTCAACAGTAGCAGAAAATAAAGCCAGCAACAAGAATACATAGCCAAACAAAAACAATATCTAACATCATCCTGTGCCTACTCGACGGTAACTAAGAACACCACAGAAGTCAGCAAAATGTGCACTTCGTACAACAAACTCTTACTCCTATCTATTACTTTATACACACACACACACACACACATCTATATATCTAAATTTTTCTTTACGAAACAAAAGTTTGATTCAAGCCCGAAATCCAAAGAAAGAAATGAAATTATTAATTGTTTTCAAGTTATCCTATGTACAAGGACCATAAAAGAAAACTCAGAATCAAAGAAAACCCCAAACCCTATATTACGAAGACCCTAAAATCCAGACAATGAAAGAAAAATCTGAAAATTTCTTCTAAAACAAACCAGAATCAAAGAAAAAACAGTAGCAACAGTAGAGACAAGATTCAAGGAAGCAAACCAGAAGAAGGGGAAGGTTTGTGACTTTGAGGATAGAACGCAGAATCGCAAAGTGATGGTGAAGAACGAACAAAAACAGCCTACAGTTACACTACACTACACTATAAGTTATTCATGAGCAAATTTCTAAATCAAGTAAAAAGCATTTAGGAGTCGTCTTTATCATGGAAAAGTCATTTTAGTAAGAAAAACACAAATTACACAAATATACCCTTAAAACAGGGCCGTCATGTGACTAGTGAACAGAAAAGTTATATGAAGTATAAGCCATGGCATTCCCAATGCTTGTTATTTTCTTATTAGCAACATAAATTATAATCCTTCATTAAACATAATCTATAATTTCAGGGAAAACTTCAACCTAAGTTTTTTCCAAATAAATTGAAGAAAAAATAATTGAGATCATAAATTAACACCAAGTTGAAGGACTATCAATTTATTAGATGACAGACAGACTAGTTATTTTTCTACATCAGTAGTTTCCCTTTCTTTTGCCCAAACTGATATTCATACATTACCAGTAGGCTAGAATACAAATGTTTAGGAGAATCGCCACCAAATTTCATGTAATGTTACAAAAACTTCTACACTAATCACTTTAAAAAGTGAACACCAAAATTTATCATAATTTGCCTTTTGCATTAATATCACAATCCTACATTTTAACAAATAAATAATTAGAATCCTACATATAATTTGCTTGAGCGCCACTGATATCACCAAGAATAGCTACCTAGCTCTAGTATAACAATTACTTCTTTATTGTAGGGATTATAACAAAATAAGCTCACATATACTTTGCCTTTTACAGCACGAATTTATAGCCAACAACCAAAATATTAACAGCCTTTGTTCCATTGACAATGCAATAAATAGGAAAGACGTGGGAGCAATAAGCATAAGATGATAATGCAATGAGACTCTAAATTATACTAAAGATATTGTCCATTTTTGCCTCTCAATTGCATAAGATGATAATGCAATGAGAATCTAAATTATACTAAAGATATTGCCATTTTTGCCTCTCACTTACAGAAGAAACTTGCTAAGCCTATCGCATATCAGAATATTAAGATATGTTCATGACATAAATTCTTGGCCAACATAGTGTGGTCAATAAATATATTATAGAGGCATATTAAATATCCCATATTCTGTTGACATGCTAACAAATTGCTGAAATACCTCCTTCGAGAATCAGCCGTAGCCTGACGAAGATCGTCGATAGAAGTTGAAGAAGAAGATGGCAAAACCCCAAGATTTATGCGCCACTGCAATTCCGCTCAAAGGCTGCGTTTGACCTTCGTTCTTCTATGAAATAAAAGCATAAAGCATTATTCCTTAACCCCTACAGGGCTATATATATATGTATATATGGCCTTATCCTATACGTATATATATATATATATGCTTCTTTGACAAGTACTCTTTGTGGCATGTACAGAACATCAAAAAAATTGGGGTTTTGCCTCTAGGCTCTAGTAGTTGTAACAGACAAAGAAACCATCCATACTATTGCATATATCAAATCAGACTGTTACTTTAAACAAAGTTTAACAATAAATATATAATCATCTTAACTTTAAGTCAATGTAAAAGGTAGCAGCAGAAACAAGAAGATTATAAACATTATGAGCACATAAAAATGATTTTAACTTCCATATGTACATATACACATTATGAGCACAATAGATATATCAAGGTTTTCAGAGAGTACAAAGAAAACCGAGACAGAATCGAATAAAGAAAAGGTCTCAGTTATTTGAAATGGCAGGAACACTAGCATTAATCTGATAGTTATAACAAGCAAACTAAAGGGTTTGGCATTTTGTCAAACAGTTGGAAGGCAGTTTAGAAACAAAAATTACAAACCCGAAAGTGGGTTACAAATGCATCAATTAACAAAATCAAATGAAGGGAAGGCTTACCGGAATTGAAATCGGAACCAGTTAGTGATGCTTCTTTGTGCTTCTTCGGTGTTGACAACCAATCAATTCACAAATTGTCTGCTTCTTCGTCTGAACACAAAATTGGACCAATAAATACACAAAATGGAGATAGAAACGAAGAAGGGGAAACAATGATGCATACTGGCGAGTGTGGATGCTTCTTCGTCTCTGGGAACACAAAATCGGAGAAGGAAACGATTGAAAATGTAGCTGAAATGGAACCCAAACGAAGACGGAGATGCCAACTCGAAGAACGACGCAAACGAAAATGGAACCCTAAAATGTGATTGAAGACGGCTGAAAGTGAAGTGGAGAGGCGAAGTGGAATTGAGTTGGGGAAATGAAACGAAGTGGGAAAATGGAAGTGGAGAGGGCGCGAGGCTGAAAATGAAATCTAGCGGGGGATGAAAATGAAATCCGAAAATTTTTCGGCGGTTCTAAACCGCTGGAAAAAATAAATTTTTTTCGAACAAAATAATTCCGGCGGTTCAGACCCGCCGGTATATTTAATATTAAAATAAAATTGAATTAGAAATTTCTTATTTTTCTGGCAAATATGGTTCCGGTGGTGGAAATAATTTTTTTTAATTAAATTCCGGCGGTTTACAACCGCCGGTATATTTAATATTAAAATAAAATTGTACTATAAATTTCTTTTTTTCCTTCGAAAATTATTTCGGCGGTTGTAAACCGCCTGAAATATATATTTTTTTCTTCTTTAATATTCCGGCGGTTTCAAATCGCCACAATATTTTAAAAATAATTAAAAAGAAAAAAATCATTATTTTTGTTCGGCGGCTGTTAAACCGTCGGAAAAACCGCCACTAAACCATTATTTAGTGGCGGTTTAAGTGAACCGCCGGACATGAACCGCCACTAAAAGACAGATTTTTGGTAGTGGAGTGAAATTCACACTCTTACCTTAGTCTTTTCTCCTAATTGATTTTAACATTGAGGACAATGTTCGATTTTAAGTGTGAGGGAGAGGAGTAAGTTAGAGTAACTTACATTTTGGTTTACCCAAAAATTTTTAAAAAAGAAATAGGTGTTATTTCGAAAATCATATAATCATATAAATTTCAAAATTTAAAATTATTTTCACCTATTTGCCTTGGTACTTGATTTAATATTCTACACTTTTATTTTTCATTTTTTGAGTAGAATTCGAATTAGTTGAATTTTTAATATGTTTTGAAGTCTTGAGTGAACAATCTCATATTCGTGATAAAAGTTTAGTCTTAGTTTTTATCTATAGCCTTAGAATAATTTAAGTAATTTTCTAAGTTTAGTAGTATTGCTTAATTTTTATTGACCAATTTGAGAGATACCCAGCCTAATTGGAAGATTAAAGCCTACAATATTCAAATAAATAAATATATATATATCTTTTGTGAGATCCCAGAACTTTGAATTGTAGTTTTGGAAGGATTTGAATAATATTAGACTTCTTTAGAGTTTTAGATAGAATTTTAAACCATCTTCAGGTTACTATTAGGGGGTTCTAAGTTAGATTTTTTAGAAATTAGTAAATATAATAATTTAGAATTTTAATTGTCATATTTAAGATCCCCATATATTATTGAGCTTGTGGTAAAAATTTGGGAGCAAACGGAGTGAAAATTTTATCTGGGTTTTTCTCTGGACCCAACAATTGACCTCGTTGAGTAATAACTGAAAGATGTTTGAGATACATTTTCAAAAATAGATTACATATTTGAGATCTAATTTTCACAACGAAGCCAGCGATATAAATTTTGTAGAGAAATTTTAATTTAAAAATTTTGAGCTTTTAGGACCTTTTTTTAAAGAGTCCAATTGATTTGGCCATTTTCATGAATTCCAATTCTTGGGACCCTGCATCTGAATAGCAAATTGTCCCTCCTAACTCCTTGAAATTGCAAACAGCCCCACATGGTTATTAACCCAACCCACGACTCCTCCTTCTTCACTTCTCAAAATTCTCTCTCGTCACTTTCTCTTCCACTTCCTACCTATCCTTCCCACCGCTGTTGTTGCGTCCCACCACCACCACCACCAGGGTCGAATCTGCTCGCTGGTCAGACGACGTCGGTGGTCGCCGGCCAGCCACCATCCGCCGCCCTCTCCTCTACATTCCTCCTAGGTAGCGCCATCTCTCTCCTTCCTTTCCATTATGTTTTTTTACTTCCGTATTCGTGAAATTTTGTGGCAAAATTCATATGGTACTACTAATTTTATGCAATTATTGATGTCTTATTCCCCACAAATCCATGCTTTCTTACTTGGAATCATGACTCCCATTCTCATGAGCAAATAGGTCCTAGGGTTTCTCATAAATTCTAATTCTTGATGGATTCTTCTTGCTTCTTCAGTTCAATGATTTTAATGACTCTAATTAGTGATGCAAATGAGTGTTTATCATTGGAGTAGAGCTTGGTTCACTTTCACAAAGTTTTGACACCCGATAGGAATTCAAGATAAAACATTAATTGGGTTTTTTGTCCAAATGTCTTTGTTTTCTTTGAATTAATGGGTTGGATAAGTTCAATGGATGATATAAATGAATTCTGATGTTTTAGTTTAATTTTAAAAAGTATATTTTGAAATTTGGTTATTTTTCTCAAGACTTTAAAGTTGCATTTTGGTCCTTATGGTGATTTTGATAATTTTGTTAAACTAAATGGAATACTTTGGAATTTTGTAGATTTTTAGAGAAATAATCTTAAATTTAAAGAATGGTTGTTGATGTATACAAGTTTTACTTGAAGAGCGAAAGTGTCAAGTTTATGAGATTTGGTTTTCAAATTTGATTATGAATTCATCATGATATGGATTTCAAATATTGTTAAAGCTCCCAAATTGATACCCAAGCCTCTTCTTTGTCCATTGGTTAGATGTTAGGATTTTAGGTGGGTATGGCTAAGGGTTAGAATGAGTGCTAGGAACTGGGTGCCTTGTGAGAGCCTTTCACTAGCTTTTGGAAAGAGTTAGACCTTCGGGTCATTTGAAAGTCAATTCCTGGATTGTGTAATTGAGCCATTGTTTCTGAATGTGTTTATAGATTCGCCTACACTAATCGTTGGTCAGGAAGCTGAAAGGTTTAGTTATTCATTCTCCTAGAAGAGGTGAGTGACTTTCTTATCCTGGCCCCGCTTGAGGGTTTGTCTGCTAAATGGTAATGTGTGCAATGCAAAATAATGTTTGAGATTGTGCCCTTGGGCCAATCAATTTTGTATATGTTTTGAACATATTGATTAATTTATAGAGATAAATTAATGTTGTTATCATATTATTAGCATGTTTAATATGATAGCGTCCTTGATTAATTATCTGATAGTTAATCTAAATCTGTCCCTAGTCGATCATTTTCGTGGGAGCGAAAATGAACTAAGACCAGCATGACCTCGGTGCATAGAGATGCATGCACTAGATGCTGGAACGAGAGTCATGGTGCAATTATGTAAAGGGTTGCAAGTTGCTGGACTGACGCGGAGAGTCCTGCATGGGTTTAGTCATCAGCTTGCCTCTCCTGTACGCCTGTCACGACGCCTTAGACCTGAGGTCATCATTATTCCGGCATTGCAGTTGTCAGACTTTGGCCTAGTCTAACGTTGCCCGTAGCAGGGTAGCCATAAGGGCTAGGTACGGGTTTGGTTGATTGCCGTGCTGAGGAATGTGGATTGGCCAAAATGGAATTTTGTCCCTCATTAAATGGGAGATATCTAACTGGCGCCCTCGATGAGTCTGTCCAAGGAAAAGAGTGGCCACTCAGTATATTGGGACTTACTCAAGAAGATCGAGAAAGTTGTGGTTTGGATTATGGATGACTTTCCTGTGCCTAATCCATGACCAAGATATCGTAGGACAATAAGGTCTATGACAAGGAGGTACTAAGGTTAAGTCGGTTTTGGTAAGAACGATAACTCACGTGTTTTGGGTAGTCGTGATGGCTTGCTAGAGTCCGCTCACGACTTGTAGGTCATAGAGATGGCCTGCTGCCAACTTCACGTGAGGCCTGCTGGGTCACACATGTGCAGGATCAGGACACCGCTTAAAGGGACACGAATTAGGGTTAATTCTTGAGTCACTTCCGTGACACTATTTAAGACATAGCAAAACGTCTGGGATATTAAGTCTTGTCTTAAATAATCTACAGTTGTGATATATTTAAATTTGTAGGAAAAGTTTAAATATAATAATTGTTAAATGATTAATAGGGATTAATCTATTTACAATTATAATATTAGGGAATAATAAATCAGATAAGATTCCTAAAAGTTAGGAGATTATTGATTTATTAAATTCTCTAATATTAGCATGAGGGTGGCGCCTCATAGGGCTTTTAATTAATGAAAATGTTTTATTAATTAAAGTCATGCGTTTGATTTGAATTTGATTCAAAATTTGAATTAAAGATATTAGGGTAATATTTTAATTCAATAATGAATTTAAATTCAAGATTCAAATGTGAATTAAAGATATTAGGGTAATATTTTAATTCAAAATCTTGGAAGATAATAAGTTGGTTATAACTTCCTAAGTATTAGGAATGTTTTTTGATTTATTAAATTCCAAAGAAAAGGAAGGGAGTATTTGGTGGGTCCTATTTGGAAGATTTGATCTTCCATTTGATTCTCCAAGATTGCAATTTGAATTTGAATTGAAATATTAAGTAATATTTTAATTAGATATTCAAGTCCTAAAATTATGATATTATTGTAGTCTCATAATTTTATAATTTGATAATACTATAATTTAGGGATTCCCTAATTATAATTATCAATTCCCATTTTATAAAAATAAAAAGGGGAAGGTCGCCTACTCCACTGACCCTAGATCATTTGTGATTTTGTCTTCCTCCTTGTAGAGAGAGAGAAAAAAAATCGCCAACTTCAATCCTAGAGAGAGAAAAGTCGAATTTCCTAAGGGGTTAGAGAGAATTTGTCTTGTTCAACAACTAGGGTTTTTGAGAGAAGAAAAACAAAAGGAGTTTTGTGTTTTCTTCTTCCTAGCGCCACCTTGTGTTTTTGATTCAAGAAAGAGTTCTTGGATTTAAACTCTGTAGATTTGTTCCCTGGTTCTTTTGGAGAAAAGAACAGAAGGCTAGCACCTTGGTGCCCGACAAACTTCTCATGTGGATCACCGGCGGAGGAAGGACCTGTTGGGAAATCACAGAGGGAGCGCAGCGGAAGAAATTAAAAATTTGGACTAAAACTCGAATAAAACTAAAAGGCTAACTCTGTGATTCCTTCCAGGATCCACTAACTATGTTTATACCAGATAAGAAAAGATGTTTACCTAGTTTTGATCGGTTACTTATCGTATTCGCGAATTTGAGAAGTCCACAGAGTGTCCTTCCTCTACCAGTAATCCACACGAGCAGTTTGGCAGATGCCTAGGTGCTAGCCTCCTTCACTTCTTCCCAAGTGAAAACGGGAACTAAATCTATGATTCTTGAATAATCAAGAACTGTTCTTGATTATCAAGATTGATTGGGAAGTACTAATATTATCAGGTGCAGGTCCAATTCTCTTTCTTCAAGAAAATCGACTCACTCTCATAATATTAGGACTAGGCGATTTTTCAC
>QANZ01051638.1:80228-125407 GCA_003254925.1 Chamaecrista fasciculata | reverse complement strand
ATCATCCAAAATTTGTTTTGCCAAAAAAATCATCCACATCTATATGAATTTAATTTCTTATTTTAAACTAACTTTATTGTTGGGAGAGCATAATAAATCTCATCCTAGTTCCTACCATACTTTTAACAACTAACTCAAACGACAAGACTATCATCCATTCATAACATGGATTAAAAAAAAAAGGAGTAAACTAATAATTTTGTTCGTAAAAGATTGAAATGTACAGTTTAATCCTTGAAAGATCAAAATGGTATATTTTTCCATCCCTGAAAGATTAAAGTAGTATACTATTTAGTTTGTATAAAAATTGATTAGTATATCGTTTTGATTTTTCAGGGACTACACTGTACATTTCAATTTTCAGAGACTAAGTTGTCAGCTCGATAATATTTTAGCGATCAAATTATTAATTTACTCATTAAAAGGTCATTCACAACTATATAAGTTATAGGCTAAAGTGCACTTTTGGTCCTATAACTTTGGCAAAGGTCTCAATTTGGTCCCATAACTTTTTTTTATTACAATTTTGGTTCCATAACTTTTGAAAACGTCTCACTATTGGTCTCAAGCTGATTTCCATCTATTATCTGCCGTTAAATTCACTTCACCCATATTTGTCACGTCATCATTCAACTCAGTATGTCAAATCATCTTTAGCGGCAGAAAATGGATGAAAATCATCTTGAGACCAACGATAGGACATTTTTAATAGTTATGAGACCAAAATTTAAAAAAGAAAAAAAGGACCAAATTTAGACCTTTACGATGGGACCATGGCCTAAGTTATATAATAAATGACCTATGCGTAACTGCAAAGAAATAGTTAGATGAGGTAATAGGACAAAAAGGTAACGACGACGAGTAGACAAGGTTCGCCGTTTGCGTTTAATAAGGTGGTGACTGTTGACTGGTGACGCAACGCAAGGAACACGTGTTTGATTTACCTTATCACAACTCACCACTCACAACCACACATTTAATTCATAAATTATAAAATCAATCAATAAACAACTGTACCAAACAAAGCATTTGCATTGTGTGTGTAATGTATTATTTCATTCTTATAATAGGTCAAACTCCTATTTTGATCCCTTATGTTTGCTCAAAGTTTTAGTTTGATCCTTCAAGTTTTTTCGTTCTGTTTTAGTCCATCAAGTTTCTAAAAAGTTTCATTTTGATCTTTCAAGTTTCCAAAAAGTTCCACCGTTAGTCCCTAAAATCTATTAAAATTGTCTATTTATTTCTCTTTTTTCTTACGTTTTGATCTAATTATATAAGTCAAATGACCTTAATGTAAAAAACTAAAAATTTTGAAGAATGAAACTCTATTTTTCCTTTTTTTAACAGAAAAATGGACGAAAAATGCTAAGGAACTAAAGGTGGAATGTTTTAAAAGGTGATGGACCAAAACAGAAAAAAAAAATGAGGGACCAAAACAGAATTTTAAGCGAACCTGATGGATCAAAATAGGACATTGGCCTTTATAATATAATATTAATAATAAAGTCAGAGAAAGAAAGAAAGTACTAAAAGGAAGCCTCCTCCTCCTGTTCATTTTTAATTTCATATATTCCTCGTGCTTTAATTTGCTTCCTCCCATAATAATTATAAATTCCTTTTCTTTTATTTATTGATTTTATTCCACTCATTTCTTTTCTCCAACCTCTCTGTATTAATTGGCCAAAAAAAAAACCCCTCTCTCTGTATTCAGATTATAAAACCACTTGCTTCGTGTAGTAGTCTCTCTACACAGAGAAAGAGAGATTTTTGTTCTCTGATTTTTTTTGTACCTTCGCCGGAGAGAATGTCAAGCTCGTCGGAGTACTCGGAGTTTTCCGACCAGAAGCCGCCGGCGAAGTCGTCGGAGCAGTCAACTTTCTCTCAGACTTGTAGTCTGTTGAGTCTGTACCTCAAGGAGAGAGGCAGTTTCGGAGATCTTACTCTCGGCATGAAATGCAACATCGAAGGAATCGGTATGTTTTTTTTTTCTTTTTCTGTTTGGATCCCGAGAAAAGAAAACCTATAATTCTAAGAATTTCTAGGAGTAGAAAGAAGTAGAGATAAGTTTCCGGCGATTCGATTTTTCACCCACTCTTTTTATCATATTTCTCTTTTTGCTCGCAGATCTAATAAATGCATCAGTTCCTCTTCAAATTTGATTATGAAAATAAATAAATAAATTGTCAAATTATATGATTTGAGAGTTTGGGATTTTTGGAATATCGTTGAGCGATTATTTATCTTAACTGTAAGAAATTCTCTCCGATAAAAACTCAATTACGTTATACAAAACGCTGTTTTTATGTTATTTTTTTTTTCCTTCTTCATCGGTTTTCCTATTGAGAAGAAGATAAGGTTTGAATGTTGGAGATATTTTTGGTAAATTAGATAATATCTCGGCACATGAATTTGTTGACTGCTTGACACATGTATGCTTTTGAAGATCTCTCAAATCTCAATCTATTATAAATTTGCAGGGTCACCTGATAATACATCTTGTCATTCTGCAACAACAAATACTATGAACTTACTTCCACCGAGCCTGCATGCTATGAATCTCAGGTTCGTTCTCTTTGATTATTGAATTTCTTGTTCATTTGGATGGAGTTTCAGAAGCCATGATTTCCAGTATTTTTTGTTGTTGGTTAGAAAACTCATATTGGTCCCTAAAGTACAGAATGAATTCTGTTTTGGTAATTAAAGTTTTCTGCTTCTTCTACCATTAGTTCCCTGAGCAGACAAGTTTTGTCCAAGTTCTACTATTACTATAAATGTGATGAAACAGAAACTAACAGTTGAACAAAATGAAATTCACCCTATACTTTAGAAACTAATATGAGGTGTTGACCTGTTTTTTCTTTTTTGAGTATAGTAAGTTGATGTAGGATCTGTTGTTGTTTGATGATGTGCAGTGTGAGTAAGGATCCAAAAGCCTCACAATTGACAATCTTTTATGGTGGGCAAGTGCATGTATTTGATGAATTTCCAGCTGAGAAAGCCAAGGAGATCATCTCCTTTGCTAGCAGCAATGTGATCTCCCAAAATCAGAACATGTCTGCTTATTCTTTCACTCAGAATCTGCCTTCATCTCCTCCAAATGTGGTCGCAAGTTCTGCTGATTCCCGCACTCAAATTAATACTAAAGTCAATATTATCACCAGTAATGTTGCAAACAATTTGGTTCTTGAGCCCCAAAATGCAATACCACTACCCAGACTACCCAGACCTAATATTGCTGGTAATTTCCTTTTATCACTTGTATATACTGAGATAATTGAAGTATTTGGTTTGGTTTCTGATCAGAAATTTTGCTTGTTATACAGATCTTCCAATTGCTAGGAAAGCTTCACTTCATCGGTTCTTGGAGAAGAGGAAATCCAGGTGGGCTCTCTCAAACAAACAAAATGATAACTTTATTGAAGAAATGTTCAGTAAAACGCAGAAAACTCTGCTGAACTTTGGTCATTATGCAAAAAATTTCAAAAACTTTGAAAAGTGATAAAAGATCCTTTAAACTTTTGTACAATAATTAAAATTCAAGGAGTTTTCTGTATATTAGCCTAATTTTGATGTAGTATAGATTATTGTCAACTATGATGTTTTGGCTCAATTGATTAACATATACATATTTTTTCTTATGCCTTTTTCCAGAATCACTGCCAACCAACCATATCAGAAAAGCAATAATTCCAGTAAGCCACACATGCCATGGATTGGGTTGTCTCCTAATTCACCACAAGTCTGAATGTGGTTTCAGATTTATTATATTATGTTTTTCTTTTTAATAAGAAAGTAGAACAAGACTGTCACAGATATTGTTAAGATGCTAGTGACTATAATTTTATGGATGATTGTTTTAAGTTTCAAGGGGCTAAGTGGGGTTAGCCGTTACCCTCTTAAATCAATTAATGTAGCTTCTAAATTGATTTATGAACTATTATATTTATTTGAAAGTCATAGGGGCTAAAGTCATTCTACCTATTAATATCGGTGTACTTATTATATCATGATTTCATTACAGTTTGCAACGAAATGCTACCTGTCTTGAATTTGGCAGTGTGCCTTGAGTCCTTGACAAAGTTATGAATTCTGAATCTGCATTCTTCCTCACCTTTGGAATCCACAATAGCAATATTGTCAGATGAAACGCCAAGAATTAATCCAGAATATTCAAAATGCCAAAAAAAATAACTTCCAAATGAAAATAATTTACACAATAATTTAATCTCAAAAAAACTTTATGTAATTTAACATTCAAGCACAACTTGATAGGATTTATTAAGAAACCAGGCTTTATATCCTCTTCCTAATAATCTCTAGGGAAAATGAAACTCTTTACATTAAGTTACAGCAAACGTTATGTCTGCAGGAAGAACAGAGTACCAGATGCATTTACTTTCAAACGGAAATTGTAGTCCACAGCCACAATTGCATCAAACAGACTGTTCCAATCTGTGCATTGGTGCTAAGACTCCACATGGCCCAACCATAGAAATAAATAGCGTCAATTGATTCATATAGCTGACTCTTAGCTGAGTCTTCCATACAACTGACTCTTCCTCATGGAAAAAGGCTTTTATTGTTGTTAAAACTCGCCATGGTTTTTCTCGATTCTTCGGAGGACCAAGGGGACAGGTTTTTCCAAAACAGTAACATTGACATTGTTCCAAACATCAGGGGTAGTGGGAAGTGTGGCAATTCTCTCAACAATATGCATGTCTTCTGGGAGAACAGATCCAAACACAGTGTATGCATTTCCCCACTCAACATGATTTACAAGGCTAATAAAGAATGCAGGCCCAGAACCAATCCAAGCAACTGAACCCCTTCTTATAGTTGGACAATCTTCTATAGGGATGTTCTTGAATGTGGTCCCTTGTGCTTCTAGAATCCCTTGAATCAATCCAAATGGGGGACCAAAAGCAGCCTGGAATGAAGAGGATTTTTTCACATTATTTGGATGAATAATTATTGCAGTGTGATAATGCAAATGACTGTGTGTGTCTATATGTGTGCCATAATGCATCAGATTCAGATCAGCATATCATAATCTTACATCTTTTATATGGTTTCCTTCTGAATCCCATGATTTGCCTCTGCTCTCTGCACGATAGAAATGGCAGCCGGCACAATGGCGCAACGCCAACAACTTGAGAATGTAGGCGACGGAGTGTGGAGCACAGTCAGGGAAAAGCTGTAATATTTAGAGTTAGAAAAAGATATGAAAGAAAACTAGTCAAAATAATCACAGCATGCATTTATTTTACAACTTAACCTAAAAAGAAGAGGTTTCAATGTTTCATATAAGAACAGCAACTGTATAATAGGGGGTAAAAATTCTCACCATGTGAGAATGAAGGCTAGACGTGACATCAATCTACAGCATAGATTTAAAAGGACCACTTAGGGAATCAACAACCAGATGTCCCAACTCCTAAGTTAAACATATTCCTCACCATAATTAAGGATTTTGGAAACATAGTCGAAGTGACAGGAATTTATAGCGTATATAGAAACAACACTCAATTAAAAATGTAACTGGTACTATCAGTGGAATCATTTTAACATTGGCAAAGAGAGAAGTGTTACAAAAGTTCACAATAAGTTCAAAAAGACAAACAGATGCAGGTTGTATTTCAAACAGGCATCCGAAGAATTTTTTTCCCATTGAGAAGTGTTCTGAATTGCACCATCAGATATAACAACAACTGACCAATTAATTTCACACATACTATATGCATTTGATATAAACTAAGCAAAAGGATTTATCAAACTCTCAAAAACATTGGCACTTACTTTTACATGAAGAGTTCCGTATTCAGTTTCCAGCCCAATAATACCCTGAAAATGAATAACTGGAAAAGTGTAGTGATGAACAATTTAACCTTTCAAAAAATCATGAAAGCCAATCGATGTATTGCATCATACAGAAACTTGCAAGGTATAACTGTCAATGGAAAGAGAAAACACAATTTTACAAGATGACTCCTCATTAATCAACTCTCACTATCTGAATTTTGGGTTATCCATTTCCTCTCAAGATTAGGCAGAAAAAAAATCACCTTCTATAATCAAACTATCTTGCATGTTTTTGCCTCCCGAATTTATGCAGAAAAAAATCACTTTCAATAATCAAACTATCTTGAGTGCATCATTAGTCTCAAATTTCAGACTTCCCTCTTAAACATGAACTCATTATAATTCTATCCTCAAATTTGTTTACAGAGGCACAACATCCCCATGGAGAATCTCATGACCTGATGGTCATTTTCTTTCAGGTTCAGCATAAATTTCTGAGCCAGTAAGTGAGGAGGAATAATGTCAAAGCATGCCTATTAGTTTCATTTCTGGATAGCAGTTCAGTCCAATACATTCACAGATATATAAAAGCAGAGGTGGAGATTTTAGTAGCAGTTACTTTTAATTGGAAAATTATCAATCTTCTTTACCTCTCCTTTTCCAAAGATGAGACCAGAAGTCCAACCAACTATTTCCCTTGGATCTTGCCGTTCAGGTGCTAAGCTATCCTTTTGTTTCTTCAGCCAGCACTGAAATTATGAAGTTGATTTCTGTGACTTCTATGTTCATGATCAAAATGATTATTAAAAAAAAACCCAAATTTAAAATTTGAATAATGACTTGGAATAGATTTGTCCCTTCCCCACATAAATCCAATAGAACAAAAAACTTTCTAAAAGCCAAATCAGAAAAACATTTCGTCCAAAATTGGTATCTATCAGTTTCATTCATTAATATGATTATGAACTACTTAGGGCATATTTGACAATCAGGAGGGGATGGGAGGATTAACCTTCTACATGTCCCCCTTGTTTGAATATAAGTAGCTCCTCCAAAATACTTCGATTTAGAGTATATGAAAATTATGAAGGAGGAGGATAATAAGAGATTAAAAATTAATCTCTCATCATCTTCTCCTCAATTCCTCAACTTCCCAAATAAGGGGAAGAGGTCCTAATCCTCTCCCCTTCCCTTCCCTCCCCAATTCAAACATACCCTTAATGTTCTACTTCACATGCCACAATATCTCATAAGTGTGTCCGGCTTACACAAAATTGCGAGGTTAGATGCACTAAGAAGTAAGAAATCAGAACTTTTCAGGTAGCATATACAATTATACACTGAGGTGACTGAAAATCAGCTTCTACACAAGAAGATTTTGATTTATATGAAGTATAGATACTAACACACAGCATAGTTGTAAATTTAATACTAAAGAAAAAAAAAAAGAAAATCTATAAATTTTCACGATAAATTCAAAAATTACAATATATATTCATAAAATATATTACATCTATCAATTTTTTCATTCTATCCGAGTTGAACAAAATGATTTTAAGTTTTGACAACTCTTAGAGACTCTGCATTGTAGCATGTCCGCCATATATACTCCCTCAAATAATGTGTCTTGTGCTTCATAGCATAACATAACAGCCATTTCAGCAACACCATGGATCTCCAAACAAAGAATTCAAAATCTAAAAGCAAACTAATTAATTACCTCACCGAACTTGGATCCGCAAGTTTCACGATTCCCACAGAACACCCAGGTATCACAAAGACACGGACCATCCTTCCCAGTACACATGGATTTACAAGCGTTGCAACAACCTTGGGAATCGTTGAATTTGAACTCAGAACCCCATTTCACCGCATTCCCCCAAAGCTCCAAGTTGTCAATTCCTCTACAGCAGCCAACAAAATCCCGATCTGACCTAGCAGTAGTAGCAGTAGAAGCAGCACCGTCGTCGTCTTCAGCCAATGCCGACGATGATTCGAATTCCGAAACGGAAGAGTGAACGGTGGTAATGGCGAGCACCGCGGAGGCGAAAGCGTAGACTATGGCGCATGAAATTAAGGTCACGAAGAGGAGAATCAGACGATTGTAGAGGGTGAGGTCGGGTTCTCTACGAGCCATTCAGGGAATAGGGAAATGGATTCACAAGTAGGGATTTGGTAGTATGGATTTTAGGCGTTGACCGTAGAAAACTATGGCCACTTGCACTATACTGATGAACATGAAGCTATATATGAAATGTGAATGAGAAAGATCATAAATATTCATTCAAAATCTCTACTCCATGAATGAGAAAGACTGTGAGAGTTGAGATTCCAGTGCGATGTATCTTGCTAAGTTGCTAGTAGCAGACACTAGACAAGCATGCTCTTCGACAGTCTATTTTTTTTTTAAAAAAAAAACTCTCTTTTGGTCCCTAAACTTTATATCAACTATCAACTTAGTCCTTAAATTTTTTTGGTGGTCATTTTCTTTTCTAATGTTTTATATTTTGATCAATTTCATCCTTTGACTAACTTTTTTGACAATTTATCTTGTTTCGAATATGATTTAAGATTAATTTTTTTTTTTCTATCAATTTTACATTATGTCATTAGCCAAGTAGACTATGTCATTTATATTTGGCTAAAGTAAGAATAAATGATAAATTTTATCAAAATGTGAAACATTGAGGACAAAGTTGACTAAAAGAAATATTAGAGACAAAATTGAGCGCAAATGTGAAGTTTGAGGACTAAGAGGGTGTTTTTACATTTTTTTAATTCTTTTTAAGATAAATACTGTAGTTTTCTAATCTCAATCAATCACTTAAATTAAAAGTGTTGTGAGTTGTCAGAAAAGTGTTGACTTAATTGAATAGACGACATATAAAATGTGGATCAAGAGAAGATACATTAATATTTAAATGAGATTTCGTTTTAATAGTTCCAAATTTCCAATGTGTGATCTCTTTAAAATGGATTGTCTATTGCTAGATAAGTACTAAAAATAGAGCTAAGGTTTCAACAAGGGATCCGTGGCGCAATGGTAGCGCGTCTGACTCCAGATCAGAAGGTTGCGTGTTCGATTCACGTCGGGTTCAAAACTCCCGAAACTGTTAGCTATCTAACGGATATTTTTTTCATTTTTCCTAATTCCTACTTTACAAATAAACTAATAATCTTATCTGAACTTCTCTCTCTTTATCCTGATTTGATTTCAAAGTTGGGATTGTAAATTGATTTTTAAAACACCAAGATTTACAATAGAATTATCAGAGACCAAGGGAGACCATCATTCAACAGTAATTAACAATATATATACTCTCAAACTGTTCCATTCATTACAAACAGAAACAAAATTACAATTACAACAAAACCCATTGTTTGTGCCCTTGTGGATTTTAGTTTTTACTTATACATACAAACCCCAATTCAAAACTATGTCTTTCTTTTGAGGGAAGGTGCTAATCAATCAAGAATATAAGCATTTTAGTGTTGAGCATAGTCACCACTAACATCAATCTCAGATTCATCAATATCATCCTCACCGTCCATTGACCCTCCTTCTCCAACTTGTCCTAATACACCTTTGGATCCTTGCCCTGCTGTCATTGCCTCTTGTATGATCCTCATGATTTCCTCCACACTCTGGCTTCCTTCTTCTTTCCCTGCTTTATCTTTCGCTTTTTTCTCAGATTCAATGATCTCCTTAGGCAAGTTCTTCAAAAACCAAGGATGCTTTTTTATCTCCGGGAGGCTGATCCTCTTTAACCACCACACAAGTAGCCACAAACAATCCATTAGTTTCAACTTTGAAGATATGGAATAGATTCTCATTTATTTGTCATTAAGATGATGTATCTACTTTAGGTCATATCACCCATCTATGTTAATTATGTATTAAGAAATTGTACGGAATATAAAATACACTTTAGGAGGACAAAAAAATAAAAGATTTAACCAAGGTTATTAAAATTGGACCGGTCATTGAACTGGCCGAAGCAGCGGTTCAAGGTTCAATGGTTCAACCGGGGTCGGAACGTTAATAATGAAATAATAAAAAATAATATATTTAGTTTAATATAATAAAAATATATAATAAACTCTTTAAATTTAAGCTGGATTGAGTAAGAAAGTGATTAATTAGGAGGATAAATAATCAAATTTTGAAGTAAAAACTATTAAATAACGTATTATTTTGAGTCTAAACATAATAAGAAACAAATTTCTTTAAAATAACATCATTTTAATCAAGAAAAAGTAAAAAACAAAAAAAATTAGAAAACAACTGAACCGGTTCAACCTCAAAACCGGCCGGTTCAAGGCGGTTTCTGACCGGTTCTCAGCCTGTCCGGCTTTTTTCTCAACTCGGACCGGACCACTGACCGGTTCGCGGTCCGACCGGCCGGTCCGGTTTTTATAACAGAGGATTTAACCACTGAGCGCCTAGATCAATTGATTGAGGATTGATAACTTAACCTAAGGTATTAAGTTCGAGAATTGAAAATGTAATCGTGTTAAATATTTAGTGAGAGAACTCTGTCATCCTTGTGATTCTTCTTCATTCTACCTAGTTCGAATGAGATTTGTTTTCGTTTAAACCATTAAAACCTATAGACAAAAGAAACACATGGTTGAGGCCCTCAAAAAACAATTCAAATTTTGGGAAATCAATTTGGGAAAAGATATATCTTTGGATACCAAAATGTTAAATCAATTATTGTGATTATCATAGTGACTACTCTAGCATGCTCGTCACTCATCAGAAATGAGATAATGGGTAAAATGTGTACATACCTTGGCAGGATTGGCAACAAATATACGAGAAAGAAGATGCCTGCAGTCTGCAGAAACACGTACATAGTCTGGTATGGTGTACTGAACACTCATTATTCTCTGCAAAGAAGACCATTTCAGAGTTTAATGTTTTCCTGATATACATCAATGATTTGGAGAGTCAGGAAACTTGGAAACTTAAATAAAAGAGAACTCACCCCAATTGTCTTGCGGAAATTCCTAGGATCCTCAGGATCTTCAAATGGGTATGCTCCAACCAACATGACATAAAGAGTCACACCACAGGACCAAACATCTGCAATCTACGAAAAAAAAACAGATGCCAAAGGTACATTAATTAAGGAGTAAGGACTCTGCAACATAAATTTCAAGGCACTGAGGAAAATTGAGAAAACTTATTTTTTGGTCCATGAATTTGTCTCAAACCTAAGATTTAGTCCTTGGATTATAGAAATTTACCTTTTGGTCCCAGATTTTCCTTACAAATGTTGACTATTTAATCTCTAAACGTAATCTGTTGCGACTAAATAGTTAATTTGTAAAGAAATTAGGGAGCAGAAAGTGTATTTCCAATCAGTTTCCAATCAAGGATTAAATCATAGTTTTGAGACAAATTTAAGGATTAAAAAATAAGTTTACTCCAAAAAAATTGTAGGTAACTCCCCATACCTTCCCATCATACTCTTTTCGTGATAAAACCTCTGGCGCAATGTATGCCGGAGTTCCAACGGTTGATTTCGGTTGAGAGTGAAGTAAGGCAGACTACAGTTGAATATTAAAAGTTCAACAATTGTAAGAAAAGCATCAGTCATATTTTCAGGTGTATCTCATTATCTCAAAAGAGAAGTTATGAACCTTGGAGTAACCAAAGTCACAAATTTTAACTCGAGGCGAAGGACTTCCATCCAAAAGAGTGTTCTCCAGTTTCAGATCTCTATGACAAATTTCCTGCAGCATGAAAAAGCTTAAGTTAATATATGACATTCATGAAATGATGGAGTTTGATGGAAAGAACAGATAATGGAATTAGTGTAATACCATTGTATGACAGTAGCTAACTCCTGAGATTAGCTGCTGGAAGAAAAATCTAGCCTGTGATATTAGGGAATTCACCATTAAGCCATGTAACACTTTTTTTTTAATATTGATACCTCAATATAACATAAATCTAAATTGATTATTTGAATAGATAAAATTAATTATTTCGTCCATGAAAGATGATAAATGTCCAAATTTATGATCTAGTCCTTGACAGATGCAATTACAATCAATTTAGCCTTTGTACTAAAATATTAATTCAAATTTAAAAATACATATAATTTCTTTTAACCTCAATTATTTATACTAATTTTAACAAAATTTAAAACTAAAATGTTTTTTTAATTAAATTTCAATTAGTATCCTTAAAAGAAGGATCAAATTGATTACAATTATTTTTTCAGAAACTAAATCGTATAATTTCATCTTTTACAGACTAAGTTAAGACACTTTTCATTGATCAGGACCAGATCATTAATTTACTCTTTAAATTAAAGTGGAATGAAATTCAGAGTTAATGCTGGTTAACTCTACAACCTCATCTTCACTAAATCGACCAGCACTGCATATCCTGTCAAAGAGTTCACCACCTGCAGCATACTCCATGACAATAGCTAAATGGGTTGGAGTTAGCAAGACCTGGAGAAAAGATATCATATTGAGCATTTTACAGAGTACAATCTCTGAAGTGTAAACATACAATTTAATCCCTGAAATATACGAGATTTGGTAATTCAATCCTTGAAAGTATAATTTATTACACACTTTAATCTTTAAAAGTCGTAGAGACAATACAACTTAGTTCCTTAGTCCCATTTTTTAGAAATAACTTGTAGGGACAAAAAGACTAAAATGTATAGCTTCCACGACTTTCAAGGATTAAAGAGTATAAATTAGACTTTCAAGAATTAATTTAACTCATATCTCTTTCGAGTACCAATTTATATATTTACTCATCTCTTAAAGATATCAATAATGTTTGGTCTAATAGCAAACGCCAAAGAACACAAACATGGAAGTGAAAAGACATTTCTTTGAGCTGGCAACATATAAAGAAAAGCTCACTAAATTGTTCCCCAAAACAAGTTTCAATATGCTCAAACTCATACCTTGAAGGTTTAATAGGATGACGAAATGGTTCTGTTTACTTACCTCTTTGAACTTGATGATGTTTGGATGCCTTAAAGATTGATGGTTAATGATCTCCCTTTGAACATTTTCATCAATCTAACCATTCAGAAGAAATCAGAATGAGAAAATAATTTGGAAGAAACCAAGACAAAAGAGAGGGTGCTGAGTGTAGTGCGTGATGTAAGCTAAAGTTTGATATAGAAAGTAATAAAAAAAGTAGAGAGAATTGAGTCTACTCATTTGTAAATATCAGAAAAGGAAAAGCTTCACACATCAGTACAAAATGTTGTTAGGATTTGCAACAACTGTCAAGATTACAACATCAGTGCCAGATGACATCAAAGGAAATAGCAATATTTATTTGAAAAAGGAAAATGATTGAGAAAATCTACTTTCTAGTCCTTAAGTTTATCTCAAAACTATGATTTAATCTCTAGATATTGAAAATATACTTTTTAGTATATGATTTTTTTTTTAAGAATTAAATAGATGACATTTATAAACAAACAAAATTTAATGAGAAAAGGATGTATTTCTAATATTTAAAGATTAAATTGTAATTTTTGGAAAAATTTATGCACAAAAAATAGGTTTTCTGATCTGGCAGCAAATACAAAGTGACCTTTAAAGGCTCGAAGGGTGGTTCTAGGCTCTAGCCCAACGAAACCATTCACAGAGCTTAAATGAGTTTGTCCCAATTGAGAGGAAGAGAATACAAATCACAAAAGAAAAAAATATAAACAAAAATCCTAATCAATAGAAAGACACTATAATTTCTCAAGAATGATTATTCTCAGACCAAAAAAAAAAAAAGAGCATACCTTTCTACGACTCTGATCAATAATTACCCTAAATAGAGATCCCAGATATAAACATGAAGAAAATTAGAGAAATTAGGAAAAAACTTATTTTTTAGTCTTTAAATTTCTCCTAATAAAATTACAATTTAGTCTCCAAATATCATAAATATATTTTTTAATTCCTGATTTTTAAGTTTAGGGTTCAAAGATTAAATAGTTAACATTTGTAAAAATGAAAAAAAAATTCAAGCTCAATATCTAAGGATTAAATCACAATTTTAAGACAAATTCAGGACTAAAAAATAGGTTCGCTGGGAAATTAATCTCCAATATTTTTGCCCATTAACTTCTTCATCTACCACTAGCAGAATTAAGCATTACAAATTCTCAACTTGAAATTGCCCAGAAGAAGAAGAAATTAAAGTTTCATCCAACAGCATATTCATTAGTCCATTTCCTCTATACTATTACTCCTACTCAACCAATCTTTGAAAAAAAAAAGGTCTAAGTGCACTTTTAGTCCCATAACTTTGGCTAAGGTTTCAATTTGGTCCCATAAATTTAGTCAAGTTGCAGAGTCGGTCCCATATCTTTGGGTCAGGTGCAAAATTGGTCTCATATATTTGGATCAAGTGGGACTGGCGGTGAAACTTTTTGCAAAGATATGGGACCAATTCTGCAACATGACCAAAAGATATGGGACCAAAAGTGATACGGGACCAAATCTGCAACTTTTTGCAAAGATATGGGACCAAAAGTGCAACAAAAAAAGTAATGGGACCAAACTGAAACCTGAGTAAAAGTTATGGGACCAAAAGTGCACTTTGACCAAAAAAAAATAAAGACTTTCTTTACCTTTTTCCCTCTTTCAATGTATTTTACAGCAACAAGCTCTTTAGTCTTCTTATCTCTGACCAGCCTCGCCACTCCAAAATTCCCAGAACCAAGCTCCTTCAATGCCTCGTACCGTTCCTCCATGTCTAATAACAATAATATACAGTAATGACAAGAGAAAACACAAGTCTCAAATAATATATGTAAACGAAGAACTACATAATATAAAATACAAGTAGGCCAATATAATAAAAAACAGTCATACGCAAGCAAAAGAAAAGTTCAAACAAACAAATACAAAACACAGAATACAAAATACCCAGAGGAAGCAAACGAACTACTCACCTTGCGCTCTTTGTGACAAATCAACAAACAGCTTGTGGGCATGAAAGCAAGTGATATAATTATAAACTTCTTGGATGTTTACAGAGAGACACAATACTTACCTATATTATGTGGATGTTGTTACAGCAGCAAAAAAACTCACTAATTCAGCATTTGACCAATTTGCTAATAGTAATAATAAAACTCTTTTTCTTTTTGGTTTAGGATGTAACGAGGATATAAGAAAATAGGAAGAGTTTGAGGATGAAGATTGAAGGGTATTTTTATTTAGGCTTAAGTGCACTTTTGGTCCCAAAACTATGACAAAGGTTTCATTTTGGTCCCATAACTTTTTTTGTTGCAATTTTGGTCCCATAACTATGACAAAGGTTTCATTTTGGTCCCATAACTTTTTTTGTTGCAATTTTGGTCCCATAACTTCTCAAAAGGTTCCACTGTTAGTCCCTTGGTGAATTCCATCTATATTTAGTCGTTAAGTATGACGTCACATAGTGACTAGGATCATGATGTGGCAAAATAAGATGAAATGGACTGAAATAGGATCTATATGCAACATATTAAAACTTATCTATATCCAACCACAATATATACAAAGAGTAGTACTTCCTCTTCCTCATCAGCCCAACGAGACTTCTTCTTCCTTGTTCTGCTTCCCAATTCGCCGTCGCCGCCGCTTTGGTCGTTCGACTCTGGCTGAGGATCCCATCGACTTCGTCGGCGCCTTCTGCTTGAAGTCTCTTCTTCCCCACCAAATTGGTCCCTGTCAGTACCACTCTTTGTATATTTTGTGGTTGGGTATAGATAAGTTTTAATATGTTGCATATAGATCCTATTTCAGTCCACTTCATCTTATTTTGCCACATCATGATCCTAGTTACTATGCCACGAAATACTTAACGGCTAAATATGGATGGAATTCACCAAGGGACTAACGGTGGAACCTTTTGAGAAGTTATGAGACCAAAATTGCAACAAAAAAAGTTATGGACCAAAATGAAACCTTTGTCATAGTTATGGGACCAAAATTGCAACAAAAAAAGTTATGAGACCAAAATGAAACCTTTGTCATAGTTATGGGACCAAAAGTGCACTTAAACCTTTTATTTATTTAAGTAAAACGCGGAGAGAGAATAAAAATCAGAGTGAAACGGAAAGACAGGTCACATGAGAAAGATGTTTGAAGAGAATCAATGAGAATGAATTGTTGATGAACACGTTTGCTAGAGAGGAATGGGGTCACTTGCAATTGAAAGACACTGAATCCGACATTAGGACACATGGAGGATTATTATTAGAAAAAAACAAATTAAATAAAAATTTAAATCTTTTGCGTTAAATTTATAAAGGTCAAATTTTTATATTGGTGTATGAAATATAAAGTGAATTTTATATTTTTCTTTAAAATGTTTTTTATTCTATTTTAATTCTTAAAACTTTCAGTTTACTCCACCATTAGTCTTTTTGGTGATTCTTTCTTATTTCTGTCTTTATTTTTAACTGGAACAATAAACTTAGATAATTTATCTTTAATAAATCATACATGTGCTAATAAGTAAGTTGGAAAAGAAAAATAAATATTGACTTCAGAATCTTCTCTTTTTTCGGTGAACACCACGAGAAGAGCTCATATTTATTTGTTGCAATGAGATAAAGTATATATTTATTTTTCACTTTATCAACTTATTTATCCCATAATTTAAGACTCAAAACCAATACAGAATTTAGACCATTTGTGAATCATGAAATAAAGTATAAATTTATAAGAAGCGTGTGTATAATATATATATATATACACACACGCACAAAAGTAATATTGGTATTCCTAAAGGACGAGGCCAATTTCAATTATACCCTTAAAGTTTTTTTTGGGTCATACCTTTAATATTTTATATTTTGGTCAACTGTACCCTAATATTTCACATTTGAGTCAATTGTATTCTAAAATTCAGTGTATAATTGACAAAAAAAAAATGGGAATACAATTGGTCCAAAAAAAACTTTATGATACAATTGAAAGTGATATCATATTTTGAGTACCAAAAATAATTTTTTTGATGGTGCAAAAACAATTTTTTATTACATGTAGCTTATGTAAAGATCCAAGGAACTTTAGAACTTAGTACCTTGTATCAATGTTTGTGCTGTGCTGCGTACGGCGAAGGGAATTTTGTCTCTGGATTGTGTTTGTCTGTTTGGACCAATAAATTTATAGAAGGTTCTTTTTTTCTATCTGTTTTATTAAAATTTTAGTTAATAAAAATAAAATATGAGAACAAATTGCCTTATATAATTAATTACGAGAGAAAGAATGTGAAAGATAATTTTTTGCATAGCTAATTACTAAAAACAAATACAAATAAAATTTATGAATGATATCTTGTGACAAACATATAAAAAATGTTATACAATTTTTTCCTTATAAGTTATAACTGTGTATGAACAATTAAACTTAAAGAAATAAGTGAGATTAATGAAATTAAAGAAAATAAAAAATAATAATAAAATTATATAATTAAGTTTATGAAACTTATATACGCTTTTGATGTTCCCTTCAAGGTTCAATTTCTATTCTTTTCAACCTTACTATTAACTTTACCCTTTTTTATACAATTTGAGTTTGGTGGAAGGACATTTTCCCCTCTCTTGATTTCTTTTCTAAAGAATTTAATGCCTCAAAAAAATTTGATAAAAAGGCATAGGAAAAAATTTCGAGATATTGACTTCCTATAATATCATTGGTCAAATGTAAAATTGGTCTTCAAGGTTTCAAAAAGTTTATATTAGTCCTAAATGTTATCAATTAGTTTCATTTTTGTCCAAAATTGTTGAATATGGTCATATATCTCTCTTTTCAAATTCATATATGACGAGTTCAAAGCTACATATAATTTTTTAGAGTAAATTAATAATTTGATCTCTCTAAGATCATTGAGTTGACAACTCAGTCCCTGAAAGATTGAAATGTACAATTTAGTCCCTCAAAAATCAAAATGATATGAATTCAAAGTTATGACATGAATTACTCTTATTAGCAAATCTTTTTTCTACTTGATTAGAACGTCAACATAAAAGATCAAATCGATTTGAGACCAAAAAGTAAAAAAATTTATCCCAAACCCACTTTCAAGCTCGATTTAACTTCATTTACTGACAGCTTAAATTGTGAAAAAAGTGACTCATTAAGAGTAGTCTGTAGTTCTAAACTCGTCACATTAATACTTGAAACAAAAGAGATATAACAAACTTGCTTGTTTGACTGTAAAACGAACAATTCACTCTGAAGACCCAATTCGAAATTATTTGTTGACAGTTATGACAATTCACTCTCTTAAATTATAAAATTAATTATTAATATGTTATTGTAACTTAACCAGTATTTAAGAGAAATCAAAACATTAGGTCATTTAATTATTATATTAAGTGGAATTATCAGAACTGTTTATTATATTAATGGTAGATTTGCTTCAAAAACAATTTCAGAAAAACATGAGAAAAAAGAGAATTGTGTTTGAACTTTTGAACTTTCCATAATGGCTGATTTTCAAACAAATTAAGCAAATACACAAAATAATGCAACTAAATAATAATACTATTTTTCTTCTTGTTTTTTTATTCGGCCTGGAAAAATACTTCAATAACAAAGCCCAGCCAAGGCCCAAAAACAAGACAAAATAAAGCAATGTCATGTAAATTATGTCATGTAACAACAGAATTATTTTAATGGAATAGTTCCGCCATAGAAGATTAATCATACCCAATGAATCATTTTAAAAGACGAAAATTTACAATAGAATTATCAGAGACCAAAATTGCGGGCTGTGCTCCATTAAGATTTAAGAGAGACCATTATTCAACAGTAATTAACAATATATATACTTTCAAACTGTTCCATTCCTTATAAACAGAAACAAAATGAGTAAACTTCCAAATTGGTCCCTGGATTATTGGGTCGCTGACAGATTGGTTCTTGATTTATGGAAATTGACAAATAGGTCCCCAAATTTTACAAACGTTAGGGTAGACATCTGTTCTTTTTTTGTTAAAAGGGCAGACAGATGTAATGTGCTTAGATGTATTTTAAATCACTCCAATCACATCAGTGTCTCATATTATCCATCCTTTATTCAATTTAATTATTATAATAAAACATTGCTTTTCCATAGCACATTCAAAATTTAACAAACCTTTTTAATTATTTATAAATACCCCCAATACTCATAGACAGTAGACCTGTCAAATTATACTGGGCTCATCTTTATTGTGTTTATTAAATGTTAACTAATGTTTTTAAATTTTTTAACATGTCTAGGATGATGGCTTCAACAGCAGAGAAACAATTGGAAATCGCAATAACTGATAAATATATATCTAGCTCAATGTAAATCATATAGCATACATTATTTAAGCATTGTATTTGATTTCAATATCAGTCTAAATGATGATTTCATTATTTATCGATATAGAGACTTTATTTACTTTTAAACTTTAAATTAGTTCAAACGTTACACACATATACAAATTGGTTCCAAACTTACACACATATGCAACTTCTTCGAGCGAATCTCGACGGGCTTCGTCGATTGCGTTCTGAGAAGAGTAGAATCTCACAGTGAAGGAACGCAACCAAAGATTTGAGGATCTGTTGTTGTTGTGTTTTGATCTGAAGAAGAAGAAGATTGAAGAAGGAAGATGAAGAACACGAGGAAGAAGAAGGAGAAGTCGCTGGGTTTCTTTTTTTTGGGCTAAAATTGTATTAAGTCCTAAGTTATTTATTTTTTCATATATTTTGGTCCTATTATATAAAGAAAGGACCTTAATTAAAAAAAATAAAAATTTTAGGGAATTAAAACCAATTTTTTTTTATTTAACAGAAAAATTAGATGGAAATTGAAGAGGGACTAGGGGTATAACTTTTTGTAAACTTGAGGGACTAAAATAGAACTTTAAGAAAACTTGAGGGACCAAAATAAGACTTTGATCTAAATTTTTTTATAAAATTACTATTATACCCTCACTATGTGACACTTAAGGGTGTTATTTGCACGTAATTGAAAACTCAGGGGTCCTATTTGCACAAATTGAAAACTCAGGGGTGTTATGTGCACCCAACCTAAAACTCAGGGGGTGTCTGTGCATTTTGGCCAATAAAAAAATATATATATATTAGGAATTGATAGGAACTATATATAGGATAGGAAGCACATGACGGGTTAGCATTTAATTTGACTTTCAACTTGATGCTACAAAAACAATCATGCCAAAGGTTGTTGCCAAAGATGTCTATAGGACCCAAGACTACTATCCTCCACCCGATTGAATTCATGCATTTTTTGCTAAACCAATTATTTAATCCACGATCAAAGTCAATCAAAATAATAAAGTGAAGAGTTCTGGCCTTTAGAAATTTAACCAAAGTCAAATAATGTTAAGTATTAAGAGTAATTAACTAATTGAATAGGAAGATAATGTCCACTTGTATATTGTGATACCATAGTATTTAATAGTCAGTGAAAACTACAAAACTGGATTAGTTTAAATCTAACATTGAGTTCACAATTTGATGGCAGTCTCCGGATGCCTAGGGTCGTCGGATCCTGCAAATAAGAATGCACAGGGGCTTCCCTGCGATTCTCCTCCGATGCTCAAGTTAGAACAGAGACCAGAGAATAGGAATGGGTTGTATTTCTTAGAATGAGAGTCGTTACCTAAGAGTGTGTGTTTTCTCCCTATTTATCCTCCTTCCCTTTTATCCCTTGTTGGTACGAGGTCCAAAAGGGATGTGAGGGGTATTTTCGGGGATGCATAGGGAGTATGTCGATGTACCTTACTGTTCTGACGTGTCAGCTATCACTGTTGGGCTGCAGTGGGATGTCCAATCTTCCTTTTTGGGAGTCAGTGATAACTAAGAGTGCTTTTCACCGTATCTCTGCGCGCAGAGGACGTTTTAGTCCTTTTGCGTGTGTGCTTTTGTTCTACCGTACACAGTGGCTGGTATGGCCTTGTCTGGTCACGTGGTTTCAAGGATCTTTGCTTTTAATGCCAATATCTTGGCATTAGATGCTTGAGTGGGAGGGAACTTGCTTGGGTTGTCTCCTTGCCGAGTAGCGTTTGTCTTTGGATGTTAATTCCGAGTGGTGTATATCTCTTGTCCCTCCAAAAGGTCCGAGGGAGTGTCCTCGCTGTTGGCTTCCGAGGGGTGATTAGCCTCGCTCTCCGAGGGGTGTATATCAGTTAGTATATTTATTCAAGCATATTAGTTAATTTAATTAATTAATTATCAAATTAAGAAACAAAACTTGGCTAAAAAAAAAGAAACAAAACAATCACTTAATAATTAAGCGAGTAACTAAGTAAATTAAGTAATTAAATTAATTGAATAAATAAATACCTTCAAAGGTAAATCGTATACATCACATTTTTTAAATGCAAGATTAATCCGTTACATCCAAATATTCGTTTACTAACAAAATTGTCGCTTGGTTTGCAAGATTAATCGTATACATCACATTTATTGCAACACGTTTTGAAATTTAAAATTTTCTTCTCTTTCCTCTAAATCAGCACTCCAACAGTCATCTCAGGGTTCTCAATCTCAAAAAAATCTGATTTACATTAATTATTACATGATTTCATTACAGTAAGGGATAGAAATCTAATGGCCAAAAAAAAGGATAGAAATCAAGAAAAAAGGAAATAAATTTTTTATTTGGGTCAATTAACATTCTTTATATTACCGTTTATTATTTGCCGTTATCCGTCCACAAATAAGGGTATAAATAAAATAGTAGTTTTTCTAAAAATTCTAAAATCCATACCAACTCAATTCTCCCAAAAACCCTAACTCCGAGAGGTCGTGAGAAGTCGCGAGAGAAGTCGGAAAACGCTGCTTGTTGTCGTCGTTTGTGCTCGTCGGCGGTGGAGTGGCTAGTGTCGTCATCTATGCTTCTTTCAGGTTTTGCTTCTTTCTTTTCAAATTTTCGTCTTCGTGTATTTCTGAATTCGTCTGCATTTTGTGGTGTTTCTTTTTCTTCACACATCCTAACTGCACTCACATATATAATTAAGTAATGTATGTTCTCTCTTATGAATAAATTAGTGCCAATTTTTTTACCCGTTTAGATTTCTGAGTTTCTTAAAAAGCTACTTTCCTCTCAAAACTGTTTGATTTTCTCAAGCATTTCTTTGTGATCTGTTTTGGTTCTTTGGTTCTTTGATAAATAATCTTATTGAGTTACTCAAAGTTTTGTTTTTATTTGTTGGAAATCAAGTTCTTAATTGTTTTGGTGCCAATTTTTTACCCGTTTAGATTTCTGAGTTTCTTAAAAAACTACTTTCCTCTCAATACCTATTCTTGTCCTAAAGGCTAATCTCCAAAATTGTAGGGCTACGACCTTATTAATCTAAAAGTAACGTATTTCTCATTCTGGTATGCTGAAAGATTTTAAATACTTTGCTCAACTAATACTCATGGCTCTCCTCCGTTACTACTCCTTCTTGATAAACCTCTTTACTCATAGCCCAATAAGATGGTTTGCTTTGGAAAACCTTAGCACTAGAAGAATAGGAGGTGAGTTGTGATAAAAAGGATGGGCAATGGGTTGGATTATTTTTGGCAAGCTAGTGTGGGGATTGTTTCTAATTGACTGGAAGTGTTTTTGTCCTCTGTTTTGGTGTGATGGTTTTTAAGTCTTTTAAGAGAGTGAGGCCGGGAGGAAATTGCTGAACTAAATATTTTAAAACTGTTTGATGTTCTCAAGCATTTCTTTGCGATCTGTTTTGGGTTTTTATGGTAAATAATCTTAATGAATTACTGAAAGTTTTGTTTTCTTTTGTTTGAAATTTCGGCAATCTTGTTAACTATTTTGTTACAGAGTTTGGGAGTCTTCTAGCTTCTGAAATTACTTGAGATCCTTGATTTTAGTTGAAGCATCCTACACTGACATTTCTATACACTTTATTGATTGAATGTTGCGGTATATATTTATTGAAAATTGCAAAACTGAATAATTCAAATATGCTCTTATCTTCTCAAGCATTTCTTCGTGATCTGTTTTTGTTTTTGGTTCTTTGGTTAATAATCCTATTGAGTTACTCAAAGTTTCTTCTTCTTATTATTATTATTATATTTTTTTATATTTATTTTTAATTTCAACAATCAAGTTCTTAATTGTTGTGGTGCCAACTTTTTAGCCATTTGGAATTTTGAATTTCTTAAAAAACTACTTTCCTCACAATACTTTTTCTTATCTTAAAGGCTAATCTCCAAAATAGTAAGGCAATGATCTTCTTAGTCTAAAAGTAACATATTTCTCATTTTGGTATGCTAAAAGATTTGAAATCCTATACCCAACTAATACTCACAGCTCTCCTCCCCTTATTTGCTCTTCTTGATAAACCTCTTTACTCATAGCCCAATAAGATGGTTTGCTTTGGAAAGCCTTAGCACAAGAAGAATGGAAGGTGTGAGTTGTGATAAAAAGGATGGGCAATGGGTTTGGATTATTTTTGGCAAGCTAGTGTGGGGATTGTTTCTAATTGATTTGTAAGTGTTTTTGTCCTCTGTTTTGGTGTGTTAGTTTTTAAGTCTTTTAAGAGAGTGAGGGCGGCAGGAAATTGCTGAACTGAATATTTCAAAATAATTCTATTGAGTTGCTCAAAGTTTCCTCTTATTATTATTATTATTATTATTATTATTATTATTATTATTATATTTTTTTATATTTATTTTGAATTTCAACAATCAAGTTCTTAATTGTTTTGGTGCCAACTTTTTAGCCGTTTGGAATTTTGAATTTCTTAAACAACTACTTTCCTCTCAATACTTATTCTTATCTTAAAGGCTAATCTCCAAAATAGTAAGGCGGCATTCTTAGTGTAAAAGTAACATATTTCTCATTCTGGTATGCTAAAAGATTTGAAATCCTATACCCGACTAATACTCACAGCTCTCGTCTCCTTATTTGCTCTTCTTGATAAACCTCTTTACTCATAGCCCAATAAGATGGTTTGCTTTGGAAAGCCTTAGCACAAGAAGAATGGAAGGTGTGAGTTGTGATAAAAAGGATGGGCAATGGGTTTGGATTGTTTTTGGCAAGCTAGTGTGGGGATTATTTCTAATTGATTGGAAGTGTTTTTGTCCTCTGTTTTGGTGTGATGGTTTTTAAGTCTTTTAAGAGAGTGAGGGCGGGAGGAAATTGCTGAACTGAGTATTTCAAAACTGTTTGATCTTGTCAAGAATTTCTTTGTGATCTGTTTTGGTTCTTTGGTTCTTTGATAAATAATCTTATTGAGTTACTCAAAGTTTTGTTTTTATTTGTCGGCAATCAAGTTCTTAATTGTTTTTGTGCCAATGTTTTACCCATTTAGATTTCTGAGTTTCTTAAAAAACTACTTTCCTCTCGAAACCTATTCTTCACCTAAAGGCTAAACTCCAAAATTGTAAGGCTACGACCTTCTTAATCTAAAAGTAACATATTTCTCATTCTTGTGTGCTGAAAGATTTGAGGTACCATGCTTAACTAATACTCACGGCTCTCCTCCATTACTACTCCTTCTTGATAAACCTCTTTACTCATAGCCCAATAAGATGGTTTGCTTTGGAAAACCTTAGCACAAGAAGAATGGGAGGTGAGTTGTGATAAAAAGGATGGGCAATGGGTTTGGATTATTTTTGGCAAGCTAGTGTGGGGATTGTTTCTAATTGATTGGATGTGTTTTGTCCTTTGTTTTGGTGTGATGGTTTTTAAGTCTTTTGAGAGAGTGAGGGCGGGAGGAAATTGTTGAAATGAATATTTTAAAACTGCTTGATCTTCTCAAGCATTTCTTTGTGATCTGTTTTGGGTTTTTATGGTAAATAATCTTAATGAGTTACTGAAAGTTTTGTTTCCTTTTGTTTGAAATTTCGGCAATCAAGTTGTTATCTATTTTGTTAGAGTTTCCTAGGCTTCTAGCTTTTGAAATTACTTGAGATCCTTGATTTTAGTTGAAGCATCCTACACTGACATTTTTATTCACTTTATTGATTGAATGTTGCGGTACGTATTTATTGAAAATTGCAGAACTGAATAATTCAAATCTGCTCTTATCTTCTCAAGCATTTCTTTGTTATCTTTTTTTTTTGGTTCTTTGGTTAATAATCCTATTGAGTTACTCAAAGTTTCTTCTTATTATTATTATTATTATATTTTTTTTATATTTGTTTTTAATTTCAACAATCAAGTTCTTAATTGTTTTGGTGCCGACTTTTTAGCCGTTTGGAATTTTGAATTTCTTAAATAACTACTTTCCTCTCAATACTTTTTCTTATCTTAAAGGCTAATCTCCAAAATAGTGAGGCGGCCTTCTTAGTCTAAAAGTAACATATTTCTCATTCTGGTATGCTAAAAGATTTGAAATCCTATACCCAACTAATACTCACAGCTCTCGTCTCCTTATTTGCTCTTCTTGATAAACCTCTTTACTCATAGCCCAATAAGATGGTTTGCTTTGGAAAGCCTTAGCATAAGAAGAATGGAAGGTGTGAGTTGTGATAAAAAGGATGGGCAATGGGTTTGGATTATTTTTGGCAAGCTAGTGTGGGGATTATTTCTAATTGATTATAAGTGTTTTTGTCCTCTGTTTTGGTGTGGTTCTTTGGTTCTTTGATAAATAATCTTATTGAGTTACCCAAAGTTTTGTTTTTATTTGTCGGCAATCAAGTTCTTAATTGTTTTTGTGCCAATTTTTTACCCATTTAGATTTCTGAGTTTCTTAAAAAACTACTTTCCTCTCGAAACCTATTCTTCCCCTAAAGGCTAATCTCCAAAATTGTAAGGCTACGACCTTCTTAATCTAAAAGTAACATATTTCTCATTCTGGTGTGCTGAAAGATTTGAGGTACCATGCTTAACTAATACTCACGGCTCTCCTCCGTTACTACTCCTTCTTGATAAACCTCTTTACTCATAGCCCAATAAGATGGTTTGCTTTGGAAAACCTTAGCACAAGAAGAAGGGGAGGTGAGTTGTGATAAAAAGGATGGGCAATGGGTTTGGATTATTTTTGGCACGCTAGTGTGGGGATTGTTTCTAATTGATTGGAAGTGTTTTTGTCCTTTGTTTTGGTGTGTTGGTTTTTAGGTCTTTTGAGAGAGTGAGGGCGGGAGGAAATTGCTGAAATGAATAATTTAAAACTGCTTGATCTTCTCAAGCATTTATTTGTGATCCTTGATTTTAGTTGAAGCATCCTACACTAACATCTTCTCAAGCATTTCTTTGTGATCTGTTTTTGTTTTTGGTTCTTTGGTTATTAATCCTACTTAGTTACTCAAAGTTTCTTCTTCTTATTATTATTATTATATTTTTTTTATATTTATTTTTAATTTCAGCAATCAAGTTGGTGCCAACTTTTTATCCGTTTGGATTTCTGAATTTCTTAAAACTGTTTGGATTATTCTGTCATGCTTGCGTGGGGATTGGAAGTTTTTTTGTTTTCAATAACTGATTGGAAGTTTTTTGCCCTCTGTTTTGGTGTGTGGGCTTTTAACTCTTTTAAGAGATCTAGGGCGGGAGGGTAGGCAAATTTGTTATGTACCCAGGCTTCTACATTCTAGAATTACTTGAGATCCTTGCTTTTCGTTGAAGCAACCCTGACATTTCTTTTCACTTTATTGATAGAATGTTGCGGTGCATATTTATTGAAAATTGTTGAACTGAATAATGCAAATCTGTTTGATCTTTTCAAGCATTTCTTTGTTGTATTTTATTTTGGTTTTTTGCATCTTTGTAAATAATCTTCTTGTGTTATTTAAGTTTTATAATTATTTGGGAAATGAAGTTCAAAAAATGGTCTGAATTTTATTTGGTTTTGGTTTGAGTCTTTTTAGAAAATACTTTGCTATTTCTGCCCAATCCTATGTCACCTCTCTTTTACTATTTTCATTTTTCAACATAGAATAGCTTCTTCATTAGCGGATCCGGATGTTTCAGGTATCATTAACTTCTATACTCTTATTAGAAAATTATGTATTTTGAATTTTTGAACGTGATGGATATATCTGTCCAGGTTTGTTTCACCTTATTCTCCACAACTGAACCCTCTTCTCTTGCTTTAGGCTAGAGACATGCTATTGTTATTTTTATTTGCTGAAGGCTGTAGTGAATGGATTACTTTGGTTACAGTGTTCACATGAAAAACTTTGCTTTCCTGGAAGTTTAGTAGCTGTGTTCTCATTGAAATTTTCACTTTGAAGGTATGTTTCTAAGACAAACATGTTCTTCAAAAAGTTTGGATTCAGCAAAATGATGTTGTTGAATATCCGTAATATGTTTTTAAAATATGTGGTTGCTAATCCTAGCTGATTGGTAGATAATTTTTTTTATGGTTATGAAAAGATGATTATGTACAAATTATCATGATATGTTATGCAGAATGTGATATTTTATCTCTCGTGAATGCCTCAGATATTTATTTGTTTTTGGGTTGCAGTTTTTTGCTGAATATTTTGAAGTTATTCAAGATGAAGATTGGGTAATTTTTTCAGAAATGTTTTTTCAGCAAAAATGATGGGCTTTTAGACACCTGGCCATGCGAGTCCTTATCTTCGTTCAGTATCTTTTATCACGTTTTTATGTATTTTGTTAAGATAGTCTTGTTATTTTCTGATTCTCTTGCAACATAAAATAAATTTTTATAGCTATATTGAGCACAGTTCGGCATCTTTTATCACGTTCTTATGTATTTTGTTAAGATAGTCTTATTAATTTTATGATTCTCTTGCAACCTAAAATAAATTTTTATAGCTATATTGAGCACAGTTGTCATGGTTATAAAATTCTTGGTGGATTTTTGTATAGGATCTTTGTGCCTGTTTTGTGGTGCTTTTGTATGATCCTTTGGCAAGGGAACAGGGCACACATATATTTACTGTGAGTATGTCTAAACCTTAAATATTGTGTTTTTTATATTTCAGACCTTGCTTTTAGCTTGAACTCAAAGCTGTTATCAAGTTTTGGTACATTTTTTCTTTCTTGGCTTTGTACGTTGTATAATTTTTATTTCTTTCTAGAACCAACAAATGACATGAAAACATAATTAAGATAGTGTTTTTGTTGCATACCATTTTTCATGTTTTGTTCATTTGAAGAAATCTAGCCCATGTATCATGCTGACAAACATCACATTTGGCCACAAAAGCTTGAATATCACCTTTGATACCTTCCCAATAAACAATGGCAGCCATCCTTTTGTAAGTGTGGATATATTCAGAATGTCTACCAAGTGTTGAAGAGTGAAATTCCTGTATAAGCTAAGGAATTCTAGGTGAATTCTTTGGAAGCACCAACCTCCCCTTGTATAGTAAACATCCATTTTGTATTCTGTACCCATTAGGAATCTGCTTCCCTGTCATAATGCCTCCTCGTTATGGTGGCCAATTTCTATCATTTTGTACTCTTGCTCCCATTGTTCCTCTCCATCTTATCATATTACCACAGCGAAAAGGCCTTAAATTCAAGGTCCTCACCCAGTCTTGAGCGCACATCAGCAGCTTTATTTTGGATGCCCAATTATTGCTGAATTTCAAACTTGAATCCCATGAGCTTTGAAACCCACTTTGTTGTGCTTCATCCATAACCCACTTTGAGGACCTTTTTGATCTGTTCTCTAATATTAAATTGGTGGCCCATGAGGAAGTGGCGCCATTTTTTGAAGCGAAAACAATTTCCATAAGCTCTTTCTCATAAATAGAACTTAGCTTTGCTGTTTGAGATAGCATTTGGCTGTGATAGGCTATATAGGTTTTCCCTCCTGCTTTAGGACAGCCCCAACTCCTGCTCCAAAAGCATCCGCCTGGACCACAAAAGGTTTAGAAAAGTCCGACATGACTAAAACTCTTGTATAATTTTTGTTAAGAGAATAAACTAACAACTAAAGTTGAACCCATGTTAATTAGTTAATGTGTAAAAAGATTCATTTTTCACATGTCAAACAATGAATTGTTCTTACATTGCATCTACATCTCTATAGATTATAAGTGAATCATTATTGATTAAAAAATATAGGGTGATTCTCTTATTTTTCGGTCCTAGTTTTGGCCTGGCTTGAAATTATATTAAGATGACTAAAACTCTTGTATAATTTTTGTTAAGAGAATAAACTAACAACTAAAGTTGAACCCATGTTAATTAGTTAATGTGTAAAAAGATTCATTTTTCACATGTCAAACAATGAATTGTTCTTACATTGCATCTACATCTCTATAGATTATAAGTGAATCATTATTGATTAAAAAATATAGGGTGATTCTCTTATTTTTCGGTCCTAGTTTTGGCCTGGCTTGAAATTATATTAAGATGAAGTCTGTAAAACTTTTTTTTTTCCTTTTTACTTGAAGGAAATATACATCGGTCTGTTAATGAACACTTGAAAATTAATACCTTACCCTATGTCAATAGTCAATACCAAGCCAATGTGTCATTGTCTTCAATAATTTATGCAAATACTGAAATATTGCTATCAATTTTTTTTTTTAAAAAGGTGTTGATAGGAGTTATAACCGTATGATAGGAAGCACATGATATTTGTCACAAAGGCAACAATGTTTTTTTTTTGGCCAATTCAAAGGCAACAATGTCAAAGATTGTAAAAGGATATGTTTCAAGATTCATGTTAAAAATATTTTTAAAATAATATTAGTGGATTTTGCACTCAAGTTTAAATAAATCTTAAGACAACTCATCGGTTGAAAATTCAAGTATCTATGCACTCAAGTTTTTGAATGACCTTTATAATAAATATTTCATTTCAATCCAAAAATAAGACAGACAAACTTAACTCTGTATCTGGCCAAAAAAAATCAACTCTGTATAGGTGAGCATGTATTTATTTTATGTCTTAGTAGATTTTGCAAGAGATTATATATACATATTTTTTAGTTTTTGAAATATAAAATATAATTTTAGTATGTTTTTATATGATAAAAATTTAAATTTTTTTTTATTTTCTTCTATTGTTAATTAGTGATTCTAAAATCATTTATATTATGCAAATAATTCTGTTTTTTTTTTGGCATGCAGATGATTATTTAAAAAGAGATAAAGGACCTATTGCCTATTGGGCTGAATAATGAAAAGGTAAGCCTTTATTTTAAGACCCATGGTTGATTGTTTGGCTTAGGGGTGTTCAAATCCAATCCGATCCAAACTCAACCGATCCGATTCAAACCGATCCAACCAAAATCGAACAAAACCGATCATGTAATCGGATGTATTGGATTAAATTTATAGAAACCGATTGGTTCGGTTCGGTTTTTTTTAAACATACAAAACCGACCGAACCAAACCGAACCAAATATTACATCTGCCTCTTTTTTTTTTGGCCTGCATCTGCCTCTTTAATGACTCATGATTCTTTTTTTTTTTTTTGTTAAAAATGACTCATAAGTCATAAGTCATACCATACCACATCTTCAACAAACAAACCTAGCCGCCTCCATCCTCTATTCCTTCTCCAACCTGCGAAAAAAACCCTACCTCTCTCTCCATCCTCAACAACATTCAACAAATTCGTCCCTCATTCACTCAGTCTTTGTCGTTCCTCGTCGTCGTCGTGTTCCTCGTCGTCATTGCCGGTCGTTCTGCTCGTCGCCGGTCTCATTCTCGTTCTGCTCGTCGCCGGTCTCATTCTGGTTCAGCTCGTCGCCAGTCTCATTCTGGGTGTTGCTCGTCGTCGTTGGCGGTCATTCTGGTTCTGCTCCTGTCGCCGCTGTTGCTTGTGGTTCTACTCGTCATTGCCGTTGCTGGTTGCTCTTCACCGCTGTTCGTCCGCCATGCTCGTCACACCTTGCCAGTGCTCGTCCCTCTGTTCTGTGGTATGTGCTCGTCAGATTTTAATTTTTTTTTTCTTTGATATCAGTTTTAATGCTGGTTACTTCTTTTGTTATGTAATTATGTACTTTGACTTATTTTAGTGATGAATGTAGCACTATTTTATCAAACAAAAAAGTTTGCTGGCTAAGACAATGAAATTTTAGGTGGTATATTGATTTTGTTATAAAATTAGGGGTAAATTGCAATTTGGTACCCTGTGGTTAGGGGCGGTTCCCCTTTGGTACCCTGAAAGAAAAATTTTTGCATTGTGGTACTCCGTGGTTTGCTCCGTTAGCGATTTGGTATCCTGAGGTTTTTTTCTGTTAGGATTTAACGGCAAATGTTAGTTAAAATGTCAAAAATCTCTCAAAAAGTCTTCTCTTATGCGTTTAAGTCCTTTCCCTTTACTAAAAGGGATCAAAACATAAAGAATTAATTATAAAAGGGTCTTTAGAATTCTAATATTATAGATTTTTCTCCTTTTCATAAGATTTCTTTTGAATAGGTCCTGATTTAATTACACTTTAATCCCAAAAATTTATGATATTTACCAAAATAGTCCTTAGAACCTCAAAAGACAAATGAGCATCTATGATTTATCAAAAAATCCCTATATTCAACTACAATTTTCATTCAAGTACACTACAAACAAATCATAAACCCCCAATTTTTTCAAAATCAAGCCCCACAAAAAAAAACATTTCATCTCTTCTTCAAATTGGTCCCTAAAACCTTAAACTTTTGAATAGGTCCCGATTTAATTACAAACAAATCAAAGACTTTTTTGTCTATCCTAAAACCAAAATGTAAGATAAAAGAAATAAGTTGGGGTTTTAATTCATTTCTCACCAAAAAAAATCTCTCTCTCTCTCCAACAAAACAAATCCAGTGAGACCCACAATGAGCAACACTCCTCCGTCAAGATTCCGGCGGCGATGATCTCCGGCACGGCGAAAGAGTCGTGGGAGAGGGATTCGGCAGCGATGGACTAGATGAAAAGCGAGTAATAATGGGAAGAGAGAAAAGAAAATACCTCAATCATTCTCTTGTCTCCCAAACACGATTCTTCCTTCACTCCCTTGAGAAGAAGAAGACGGTGGAGGGAGAAAGAAACCCAAAGAGAAAAAAATAAAATTAATCCAAGTAAGAAAAAAACAACATCAACTTTTTCAAGCTTTTGGAATCTCACAACTGTCACCACCCCCAACTGTTTATCAATCCAAACAAACTCCTAGATTTGAGTTTCCAAATACGCTTTTCATCATCTAGGTATCATCATCCTGGGGTTTTTCTCTTCGTCGCCTCGCGTGTTTTTCAATTTCAGGTGCTTTTCTGTTGTAAATGTGATTATTTCTTCTCAAGTGATTGCAATACATCTAAATTTTCATTTTCTTCGACAGGGCGTGAAGAGGGAATTCATTTGATATTAGATCTTCTTCTTCTGTAATGCGAGTTCGTTTTTGGGGGCTAGGTTAATTATAACTCGTTTTTCATCTAGTCCATCGCTGCAGAATCCCTCTCCGACGACTCCTTCGCCGTGCGGGAGATCATCAACGCCGGAATCTTGACCGGAGGAGTGTTGCTCATCGTGGGTGTCACTGGATTTTTTTTGTTGGAGAGAGAGAGATTTTTTTTGGTGAGAAATCAATTAAAACCCCAACTTATTTCTTCTATCTTACATTTTGGTTCTATTATAGAGAAAAAGGTCATTGATGCATAATATTTAAACTCTTAGGAGTTAAAAATCAATTTTGCTTTTTTTTTTTAACAGAAAATGGATTGAAACTGTTAGAGGGACAAACTTTGTCAAGTTTTACATAACTGGGGGACTAATATGGAACTAAAAATAACTGGGGGACCAATTTGAAACACTGAGCATAACTGAGGGACTAAAATAGAACTTTGGCCAATATAATATTATTATATATTATTATATTATTATATTGATGTGGCTTGTTTTCTCCCATGAGATTACATTTTTTTGTTTAAGCCTAATTAATTTAGGTTAAGACAATTATTTTATAATTTATAAAATATTATGGGGTTCATGACTCAAATATTTTATAGACTGTAATCCATTTAATAAATACTTGAGATTATTAGGTTGTCCCTTTTATCTCATAAAAACCATAAAAAAAATACAAATAAAAATATCATAATATCATAATTTGAGAGACAAAAATAGGACTTGATTTTGAAAAAATTTAGGGGTTTTGATTTGTTTGTAATTAAATCAGGACCTATTCAAAAGTTTAAGGTTTTAGGGACCAATTTGAAGAAGAGATGAAATGTTTTTTTTTGTGGGGCTTGATTTTGAAAAAATTGGGGGTTTTTGATTTGTTTGTAGTGTACTTGAATGAAAATTGTAGTTGAATATAGGGATTTTTTGATAAATCATAGATGCTCATTTGTCTTTTGAGGTTCTAAGGACTATTTTGGTAAAGATCATAAATTTTTGGGATTAAAGTGTAATTAAATCAGGACCTATTCAAAAGAAATCTTATGAAAAGGAGAAAAATCTATAATATTAGAATTCTAAAGACCCTTTTATAATTAATTCTTTATGTTTTGATCCCTTTTAGTAAAGGGAAAGGACTTAAACGCATAAGAGAAAATTTTTTGGGAGATTTTTGACATTTTAACTAACATTTGCCGTTAAATCCTAACAGAAAAAAACCTCAGGGTACCAAATCGCTAACGGAGCAAACCACGGGGTACCACAATGCAAAAATTTTTCTTTCAGGGTACCAAAGGGGAACCGCCCCTAACCACAGGGTACCAAATTGCAATTTACCCTAAAATTAGAGATTAATATGCATTGATTCTGAATTTTTTTGAGTTTTTATGAAGTTTTCAGATTTTTATCTATTAACCGATTAACCGATCCAATCCAAACCGATTGAAGTCGGTTTGGATGACTCAAAATGACTGGATTGATTGGATGACTTTGGTTGTCATCCAATCTATTCGGTTCGGTTGAAAAAAATTGTCCAAACCGATCCAATCCAACCTTTGAACACCCCTAGTTTTTGGCTGTTGAAGGCTTGTTATGTTGAAAAAAAAACTATTTGATGACAAAAAATTGAATTCAATTTAGAATTGTTTTAAAATTAATAACAAAAAAATTAGTTTAATTTAGAGTTTAGACTCTCACCTAGCTCTCTTCTTTTTAGCTAGTTTTTGTCTATTTTTTTTTCTTATGCAATAATTTTGTCTGATCTATCTGATTTTTTTTTTTGACAGTATGATCTATCTGATTTATCATAACTAATTTGTAAGCTTTTCAACTTAAGTAATATATCTTTTCTCATGGTTATTGACAAAAAAAATTGATGATTAATTAGGAACAAGAAAAAAAAGGGTCAAAATCCTATTTTGGTCCCTAATCAGTACCTCCAATTTTGTTTTGCTCTCTAATTTTTTTATTTCATTTTGGTCCTTAACGTTTCCTAGAAGTTTCATAATTGGTTTAGAGGCTAGAGGTAAAGTATATCTTGGTCCCATAAACTAATAAGATTGCATATNTGCAAAGTGTAAGAATAGGAAGATAGATATCCTTGATGTGGTGAAAACCCATATTTATCGGTATGGGTTTTGTTCAGATTACTTTCATTGGACTTCTCATGGAGAACCATTGCCCACAGTACCCCAAGCAGTAAATGATCAACCTATGTTTACAGAAGACTACCATAGACAGTACAATCAATATGAGACAATGGTGATGGATGCAGCAGGGCCTAGCTTTCAACCAAATCTAGAGGAGCCTCCAGATGCCTATTTTCAAGCCTTTTATGACATGATAGTTGCTTCAAGATCTCCTTTATATAAGGGATGTGAGGATATGACAGAACTTGAATCTGCGATTCTTAGTCTAAGCCTCAAGGTAGATTCAGGTATGGCAGAGCGATATTATAATCAGATGATGTAGTGGGTGGGAAGGTGCTTGCCATAAGATCATCGATTGCCACCAGACTTATATAGTTGTAAGAAGATGGTCTCAAAATTTGGTTTGCATTATGAGAAGATTGATTGTTGTGTGAATGGTTGTATGTTATACTATAAGAATGTTGCAAATTTGATTGAATGTAAATTTTGCGGGTGTGCTAGATTCAAAGTTAGAAGAAGTAGTCGTGGACCCGTTAACATTGCAGAAAAGCAATTGTGGTTCCTTCCTTTAATTCCTAGGCTCCAAAGGTTATTTACTTCACCTGTGACTGCTAAAGAAATGAGGTGGCATTTTGAGAACCATCGAGAGCCAGGTGTGTTATATCATCCATCTGATGGAGAGGCATGGAAAGTGTTTGATCAAACTCATCCTAGCTTTGCTAATGATCCACGAAATGTGAGGCTTGGACTATGCACTGATGGGTCTTCTCCATATGGACAAACAGGAAAAGTTTACTGTTGTTGGCCTGTAATCATCACTCCTTACAATCTTCCACCTTGGATGTGCATGAAACAGGAGTATATGTTTTTGACATTGATAATCCCCGGTCCCAAAAATCCAAAGGCTAAAATAGATGTTATCTTCAACCGTTGATAGATGAGTTGAAATTATTATGGGATGAGGGCATTTCAACCTATGATATTTCATTAAAGCAAAACTTTCAGATGCGGGCGGCACTTATGTGGACTATCAATGACTATCCCGCATATGGCATGTTGTCTGGTTGGATGACAGCAGGTAAACTATCATGTCCTATTTGTATGGAGAAACCAAAAGCATTTACTTAGAAGCATGGTCGAAAAACATCCTTTTTTGATTGTCATAGACAATTTTTGCTAGAGGTTCATGATTACAGGGACAATACAACTTCGTTTCTAAAGAATAAAGTTGAGTATTCCCCACCACCTCGGTGATTGGATGGTGAAGAAGTTTGGGAAAGAGTGCGTAATATGTCCAAAGTTGTTGAATATGGACAGTCACAAACTATAAGTGGATATGGGGTGAAGCATAATTGGACAAAACAAAGTATTTTTTGGGAGTTGCCATATTGGAAAACCAATCTACTTCGACATAATTTAGATGTCATGCATATTGAGAAGAATGTGTTTGACAATGTGTTTTACACTGTGATGGACTTCAAAGGTAAAACAAAAGACCACGCAAAAGCAAGGATGGACATCAAAGAATTATGTCGACGCAGAGAACTGGAGCTAGTCGTTGATGAATGTGGTAAAATTTCCAAACCCAAGGCTCGATATGCTTTTAATATGGATCAAAAGCGTGCTATATGTGAGTGGGTCAACAATCTAAAACTCCCTGATGGATATGCATCCAATTTAGCACGGTGTGTAACACTTCAAGAGGGTAAGATTCGTGGGTTGAAGAGTCATGATTGTCATGTGTTCATGGAGTCCTTACTTCCTATTGCTTTTAATGCTTTACCAAATGTTGTTTGGAATCCTTTGACTGAGCTTAGCCAGTTCTTTAAAGTGATTTGCTCAACTACTTCCTATTGCTTTTTTGTTTTCATAGTTCACCACAAAGATGTCTAGTGGAGGCCGACTATCAAGTGGCTCGAGGGGAGGTAGTAGAGGCCGTGGTGGAGGTCGATCAATATGCCGACCATCTATTGCTTCCCCCGATGTACAAGATTCTCCCCGATCAAGTGAGCAAGAAAGTGCTCTTGCTCATTTTCCCGAAGAAGACTTTTCAACTGTTGGGGATGCCTACAGTCGAGCTGGGACCATTGATCCATCAGATGGCAAGATGTGGATTTATCCGGATAAAGACACGTAACTATTGATTATTTTTAATAGTTATTCTTTCATTAATTTTCATTTGAGAATTGTTTGGATGAAAAATTAATGCTTATTACTAATCTAAAATTTCAGGTTTAATCCAGTTGTCGCTACAGTCAGGCGTATAACAAAAGTATTTCAATCAAAGTATGAAAGGCCAATGTGGAATTGGAGCACAACTCCTCAGGAAGTTAGGGACTTATGGTTTGGAGAGTGGAAGGTTAGTTTGAAATATTTATTGTTTCTTATATATATATATAAATTTTAGCACAATTAATTATTATTTTGTTACAGAAACCATATAAGTGGCATCCAACACTTGAATCACGAATTATAGAAAATTGGAACAAAAGGTGTTCGGATCGCCTTCGATCAACAATGACCAAAATAAGGGAAAAGGATGTGCCACGAAATAGGAGGCCTCTTTGGATATCTGCCCATATTTTTGAACAGTTGAAAGAACCTTGGAATGATGAAAAATTTAAAGAAAAACAACAAATCGCTAAACAGAATCGAGCTTCAGTCAAGTGCACAGTGCACGGTTGTGGTAGCATCCCTGCACTAAATTTATTGATCAAAGATCAACTAAGGCATTTGTAAGTATCTAAGTTTTTCCTGAATTTATTGTATCTTAGCTGGATTACTACGTTAATATATATTAGCTGTGAAGGATATTTGAAATTGTAGACATTACTTGCTTTAGATGAATCTGGATCCAAATTTGAAATCTTTTGGTTGCTTCATTATCCTTGATTACCTTGTTGTTTGACATATATGTTTGATTTGATTCAAATTCATGTTATTGAATAGTGATGACCAATAATATTTCCTATTTGAGTTCTAGTTAATTTTTTTGTTTTTAATTAATATGTCTGAAGGCGTTAGTTCTTTTTTTCTTTTTTGCCAAATGTTTTGTTTGTTGTTGGCAGTAAATATATCTTTTTTTTTTTTTGCAGGAGGATTATATTAGACTCAAAGACATTAGGCTTGCTCAGTTATCTATTGATGGCAATGAAGAGGAGCTCTCTCCTGAGGATGAAACTGCCTTGTGGTTAGAGGCAGTAGGTGGGAAAAGTAAAAAGGGACGTGTCTTTGGTATAGGATCAGAGGCACATGAGATTATTTGCACCCCGAGACAAGGTTTTCAACAAGTTCCTGAAGATCAATCTTGGATTAATTCTGAGTTTAGACAAGAGCTGATTCATAGATGTGAGAATATGTCATCTAGTATGTTGGAGATGACTGATCGCATGAATCGACTTGAAGAAGAAGTTAGACAAATTAGACAATATGTGCCTGGCGGGAGCTCATCTCGAAGTGGCAACTCAGTTCATGGACCCAGTGGCAATGATATATAGTTGATTAGATGACTTTTGTAGCAAAACACTCACTAGCTAGCTAGCTCTAATATTTTATTTTGTCTCACCTTGTGGGATTATATATATACATATATATTTGATGTTGGAATTGAACATCTTCATGAACTCCTTAGATTTTTGCAGGAGGATTATTTTGTCTGACCTTGTGGGATACTGATATTATGTGAATGAATTTGATTAACATTTTCATTGTGTAATTTAGATTTGTAGTTATTATGTTGTATTTGTAAATGTTAATTTGAATTATGGAGCAATGAAAAAAAAAGAATCAAAAACGAACTTGCTACTGAAGCTGAGGAAAAAATGGTTTAGAGACGGATTTAGGAACGAAAATTACCGTCTCAAATTAGACACGGAATTAGACTCGGATAGTTCTGTCTCAAATTAGACACGGAATTAGACTCGGATCATTCTGTCTCAAATTAGACACGGAATTAGACTCGGATAATTCTGTCTCAAATTAGACACGGAATTAGAGTCGGATCATTCTGTCTCAAATTAGACACGGATTAGAGGCAGACAAAATCCGTGTCTAATTTTGACACGGAATTCCGTCTCTAATTCAGGTTCACCCTATTTAGAGACGGAATTTGGTCCGTCTCTAATTCCGTCTCTAAATAAATTAGAGACGGATTTCTTGAAATTAGAGACGGAATTTTCCGTCTCTAATCACCGTTTTTCTTGTAGTGGAGGGGGTGTTTCGTTATTTTGGCTGATTCTCGTGACTGCTTCCTCGACATGGAGATAGGTAGTATGATCCAGTACCGGCTTTCCTTGAACGAACCGCCTTTCGTTCGCTATTCTGGGCATGTTAGCGCTCGTATTCGGGTTCACGATGGTCCGATCTCGCCTGCTTTGAATGATACCTACGGGGTTATCATCTGGAATGTGGGGGCCTTGACTGCTGAGCGCAGAGCCCTTTTGCAGAGCTTGCTTTGCCATGGCAACTTCGAGGTCGCTATTTTGTTGGACACTCGTGTGCAAACTTGGCAATGCCCGCGGTCTTACCTTCAATTTGTACAAGACCCAGGAGAAGTTTGGAACACGGGGGGGAGCATTATACTGTATTGCAACTCCATGGATGTGAGGGTGACCGCTCGTGATATGCATGGAGGGATCACTCAAAACATAAAAATTAAATGTCACCTGTGTCCTAGTCGTTCCTGTGACAGGCTAGCTTTTCCTTAGGGACTGGACACTGAGCTTTCAAAGCTTCCTCTCTCCCCCTCTTTTTTTTACTGTCGTTTTCGAACTTTCTTTCCTTTTCCTTGTTATCCTGATGTAATCTCTGGCTACTAAGACTTAAATAAAGTAATTGGTTGTACTTCTTGATTTACTGTGTCTTTCTTGCGATGCGTCTTAACTTTTTCCTCGCTCTCCCTCCTTCCTTTGATTTTACTAGATGTTATTTCTCCCTTTCTCTTTTTTTTTTTTTTACGATTGATCGATGTTTTGTGCGGTCTTAGATCGGCTTGGCGCGCTCAACCATGGGTCGGCGCCTATGAGCGATCTTTAGATTAATTATCTCATAATTAATCAAGGACGCTATCATAGTAAACATGCTAATAATATGAGAACAACATAATTTATCTTCCATAAATTAATCAAAATGTTAAAAACATTTACATAAAATGATTGGCCCTCGGGCACAATCTCCAACAAGTCAAAGAGTTTGCCTTCTTACAAAACCCTGACGAGCCTAGTGTTTACAAGAAGGTTAGTGGGAGCACGATTTTGTTCTTGGTGCTTTATTGCTCATTGGAAATGATATTCCTACCTTGTAGATTGTGAAATCTTGGTTGGGAAAATCATTCTCGATGAAGGACTTAGGAGAAGCTGCTTATATTCTAGGCATCAAGATCTATAGAGATAGATCTCGAAGGCTTCTTGGATTGAGTCAGAGTACATACTTGGATAAGGTACTGAAACGGTTCAGTATGTAAGATTTCAAGAAGGGATTCATACCGATGAATCATGGTTTAGTCTTGAGCAAGAATCAGTGTCCCAAGACACTTGATGAGCGAGGGCGCATGAGTGGCATCCCTTATGCTTCGACAATAGGATCCATCATGCTGTGTACTCGACCCGATGTGTCGTTTGCCCTGAGCATGACGAGCCGGTTCCAACAAGACCCTAGTGAGGATCATTGGACCGCTGTCAAAAACATCCTTAAGTACTTGAGAAGGACTAAGGATGAATTCTTGGTTTATGGTGGAACTGATGTGTAATTTGTTACACAGATGCCCGTTTTTCAAACCGACCAAGATGACTTTAAATCGCAGTCTGGATATGTGTTTCTCCTGAACGGTGGCATCATGAGTTGGAAAGGTTCCAAGCAGAGCACGATTGCTGATCCTACAACATAGGGTTGGTCGCGTGGAGACGCGGACCGTAAAACTAGTGTCTGAGGTATGCTTGGTGGTCACCCTGTGGAGACAGGAAAGACACCAAATGGGACTGGGTCCCCACTAATTTTCCGAAAGTGATATATACTCAGACGTTATCACCTTGAGATGGTTGACAGAGGTGATGTCAAGATATGTGAAGCAGCAGTCGAGGATAATGTTGCCGATCCTCTTACGAAACCTCTAGCACAGGTCGTACATGAACGCCATGTAACGTCGATGGGGATTAGACACATTAATGGATGTTCCTAGTGTAGGAACAATTTGATTAATAATTGTACCTAGTGCAAGTGGGAGTTTGATGGAGATTGTGCCCTAGGGCCAATCATTTTATATGTATGAACATATTGATTGACTAATTTATGGATGATAAATTTAGTCGTTGTCATATTATTAGCATGTTTACTGTGATAACAATCCCTGATTAATTATGTGATAATTATTCTAAAATGTCCCTGGTCGATTATTCATGTGGGAATGTGAATGAACTAAGACCATCATGACTTCGGTGTATGGAGATACATGCATAAAGATGCTTCACGAGAGTCATGGTGTAATACGTAAAGGGTTACAAGTTGCTGGACCAACCTGGAGAGTCCTGCATGGGTTTTAGTCATGAGCTAGCGTCTCCTGTACACCTGTCACGATGCCCTTAGACCTGATGTCTTGATTATTCCGGCGTTGTAGATACTAAACTTTGGCCTAGTCCAACGTTGCCCGTAGTAGGGTAGCCATACAGGCTAGGTACAGGTTTAGTTGTTTGCCGTGTTGAGGAATGTGGTTGACCAAGATGGACTTTTGTCCCTCATTAAGTTGAGAGATATTTAACTGGGCCCCTCGATGAGTCTGTCCAAGGAATCTGTGGCCACACAAGGAAATGGGACTAACTCAAGGAATCGAGAAAGTAATGGTTTGGATTAAGGATGACTTTCCCGTGCCTTATCCATGACCAAAATATCGTGTGACAATCGAGATCAAGACAAGGTGGTACTAAGGTTAAGTCGTTTGGCGTTAAAGCGATAAACTCACGTGTTTTTGGGTAGTCGTGATGGCTTGCTAGAGTCCGCTCTCGACTTGTGAGTCATAGGGATGGCTTGCTACCAACTTCACGTGAGGCCTGCTGGGTCACAGACGAGCAGGATCAAGATACCGTAAAGGGACACGAATTAGGGTTAATTCGTGAGTCACTTTAGTGACACAATTTAAGACATAGTTGAGTGACTTAGGACATGAAATCTTGTCTTAAATAAAATCTACATTTGTAATATTTAAATTTGTTAGACAAGTTTAAATATATTAATTGTTAAATAGTTAATTTGATTAATATATTTACAATTAAGTTCTTGTTTAAAATATTAGGGAATAATAAATTGAATAAGTCTCCTAAAAGTTAGGGGATTATTGATTTATTAAATTCACTAGTATTAGGATAACATGGAAAGGAAGATAGCGCATATCTCTTGATTTTTATTAATAAAAAATGTTTTGTTAATTAGATTCAAGATTTGATTTGAATTAAAGATTCAAATTTGAATTAAAGATATTAGGGTAATATTTTAATTCAATATTGTTAGGGAATTTGAATTCAAGATTCAAATTTGAATTAAAGATGTTAGGGTAATATTTTAATTCAATATTGTTGGGGAAATTAATAAGTTAGTTATAACTTCCTAAGAGTTAGGATTGTTATTTTAATTATTAAATTCCTATATATGTAACATCCGTGTCTAATAAAAGATACAACTTATACAAATAATAATTATATGACCCAAAACTATAACAAGATACATGAAACTAAAAACTTTTCTAACTTCACTTCAACTTCCTGCTTCCAGCTTGAACTTTATTAATATGACCTGCACTCACACTGAGATGTTGTAGGGTGAGAATCTGGGGAGATTCTCAGCAGGGTTGGATTCTCTCTACTTGAACCACAATCCCCCACTCAACAACAATACTTCAAACAAAAGTTCACAACATACAATTCTAACATATAAGCAAGTTCAATTTTATACAAATTCAATAATCAATTACGCATTTAATTTACAAACATAAGGTTAAACATTCAAACCAATATTCACATTTTAAACATAAAACTCAAGTAACCATTTGATGTGTAGTTAATAATCAATTGAAAGCAAAATTCATGGTTTGTTCAAAGGAAGCTTATACAAATCTATAAATGACTAGAAGATGTTTACCTCAATAACATTTACTTGCAAGTTAGCTAACAACACCATAACAATTCAATTGATATTCTTTCAACCATCAAAAGAAAGGAGAGTTTAATATCGCTAATATCAAAATTCAACATCGCATGATCATAAATTACCAACTTCTCAACAAATAAAATGCCAATACCACGAGTTCATAAAAATCATCCATCCATAAGGAAGTAAAGTCTCAACATAAACCAATTCAAGACAATCATTGATTCATTAATCAAGTAATACTCCAATACTATCCAAAAGCCAGTCAATCAATCACTTTTGATTCACATGTAAGTTTTAACAATAGTAATCTAGTAAAAGGATGGTTTTATGAAAATATCATTTGAAAGTGAAAATATCATATGTAAATTAATAGAAATTTGAAAAGTAAATGTACTAAAACTTTCTCCCCATGGTATGTGCAACAAAATAGTAATAATCTAGTAAAATCATTCCAACCATACAATGTCAACAATTCTGGTGTCCAACAACACATAATCAAAAATTCATAATCAACTTAAGTTTCAAGCAGGCCAATATGGTAAACATCAAATCCTAGCTGAGCGTTACGTATCGTCGTCCCCAGCTTTCAAATTCCCATTTCTTTTCCCTACCTGGGCGTTACGTACCGCCGTCCCCAGGGGGGTTGCTCATTTTCATATCTATTTTTACATCTATTTCCTTTACCACTTGGGCGTTACGTATCGTCGTCCCCAAGGGTTTCTCTAATTCATATCAACCTGGGCGTTACGCATCGCCGTCCCCAGGGGTTTCTTTAATTCATATCAACCTGGGCATTACGCATCGCCGTCCCTAGGGGTTTCTCTAATTCATATCAACCTGGGCGTTATGTATCGTCGTCCCCAAGGGTTTCTCTTGTCCATCACCACTCAAAGAGTCATACACAAACACAAACACAGACACATCACAACCAAAACCACAACCACAAGCATAATTCAGTTTAGACAAACCAAAACATAGTACACCATAATAATAAATGAATTCTACAGCCAAACACAAACACAATCTAATCCACATTCACAAACAAAGATTCAATCAATACTATCAACTATACTCCTAATTCTAATCTCATTCAACCTCTGTTTCTGCCAATAATGGAGAATCTATACAATCCTTTGATTCACAATAACTAATTTTCCTTCATCCAACTCAAATTACCATAGCTACTCATCAAATAACTACCCAAAATTTTTCGTCCCAACTATTACTCTTAACACGCTTTAGCCAATCTAGGCCCATTAACAATACCAAATTCACAAGCATACTATATGATACTGCAATCCAAAGCCCTTACATGTACTCAAAATTCACTCTTTTAGTCCAACAGAATTAGGTTCACCATCTACCCACATTGATTTACAATCCATAACCTCTTAGGTATACACATATATATAAATTCATATTCTTTATTTGTGACAATTCTCATTTGTAGAAACTTCTCATTTATTTAACAATACTTTCAATTATTATCATTTCACATATAATCATACACTTAGATACAATTTTCATTTCAAGTCATTAACCATCAACTTATCGAATTAACAACAATTATTATTTAACTTACTCAAGAATCACATATTCTTCTTTAACTCAAACTTTCCTTATTAATCATTCAATTAAGATTTCATAACAATATATCTCATCTCATACATATTCCCTTGCATATAATCCCAAATCCTTCAAAGAGATACAAGTACACAACTACTTTACCAAACTCAATAACTTTCACTTTACTTGTAATTTCATATCATCAATTTCAAGTCATATATTCTCAATCATTTACAGAATTCATTTACTCACCTTTTGATTGCCATTCTTCACTTCAATTATATTTTTCATAACCAAGACATATATTTTTATTCAATTGTTCCAAACCATTTCATATAACATTCCAATTCATATTTCTTTACCGTCTATCTTCCAACACATGAATCTCAACATCTTCATGTCATAAATACACACAAGATTTCATTAACTCATCACATCATACATCACATATTTATTCACATATTTATTCCTCAACTCATATGAACTCTGATCCTTATCCTAACATTTATCACAAATTCATATTATAAACATACTCAACTAACTATAATTATATTAAATAACTCCTATCATATCATAAATCATACATCCATCATATATTCAACAACATCATCAACGAATCATATATTTCCTGAAAACCCTAGGAAAACCAATGATTGAAGACATGCTTTGAAGTGAGGAGAAAGAGAAGAACCCTACCTAGGATCAATTTAGTCCCTGAAATTCCAGAAATTCTGCACTTTCCTAACTCTGGACGCTGATTTTCGATCTCCGTTTACTCTCAATCTAACCGTTGGAATTGCAAACTGGAACAATAGTTAGCTTACTCTCGTTCTAAGCTTCGAATCGATGGGTAGAACGTCCAAAACGCACCGTTGGATGTGAAGATATCGACCATTCTTTCTGCTTCTGTCTCTCCACCGCCCCTCACTCTGTTTTTCTGCGAAAATTTTGCATCCCTCGGCCAAACCCTCGTCTTCTTCCTCTTATAATTGTGTTTTAAAACACTTAGGGGAAAACTATATTTCTTCCCCCCAATCTTTCTATTCCCTCTCTAAATACACCCTCAGTTACACTCCAACTTTACAAATAATTCACAATTGAATCCCTCCTTATCTCCTACCAGCCAATAAGCCTTTTCCAACACTTTACTTAATTTTCATTCTCAACCACAATAATTTTCCAAACTTGCAATTTGGTCCTTTCCTCCATCATGTCTAATTTTCTTATTTTATAAAAATTATCACTTTAATTCCTTAAAACTTATTTCTCTTCCACAATAAAATTT
>QANZ01051638.1:23254-79389 GCA_003254925.1 Chamaecrista fasciculata | reverse complement strand
AATCATTCAATTAAGATTTCATAACAATATATCTCATCTCATACATATTCCCTTGCATATAATCCCAAATCCTTCAAAGAGATACAAGTACACAACTACTTTACCAAACTCAATAACTTTCACTTTACTTGTAATTTCATATCATCAATTTCAAGTCATATATTCTCAATCATTTACACAATTCATTTACTCACCATTTGATTATCATTCTTCACTTCAATTATATTTTTCATAACCAAGACATATATTTTTATTCAATTATTCCAAACCATTTCATATAACATTATCATCATTCATCCCTTCTATGATTTCATACATAAATCTGGATATGTAACCTTCCAAAACAAGTTCACAATGAACAAACAAGAATCAGGGACCAAACTGTAAATGACAGAACAAAATTAGGGACCAAACTGTAATTTTCACGAAATAGCAAAAACAGGGCAGAACAACTACGTTTTGGTCCCAAAAATACAAACTCATGAAATATCAATCATCAACCTCATTTATTCATCATAACTTATCAAAATTTCATAAACACATATAAACCCTAACTCAAGACCAAAGCAATCCTCACAGCTTCAGAAAAACCCTAGGCAAACAAATGAGAGAAGTAATGCTTTGAGGTGAGGAGAAAGAGAAGAACCCTACTTAGAAACGATTTGGTCCCTCAAACTCCAAATTCTGCATATTTTCCAACTTTAGCGTCGATTTTCGATCTCGAATTCCTCTCAATCTAACCGTTGAATCTGCAAACTGAAACCAAGGTTAGCTTGTCTCGTTCCAAGCTTCGATTCGACTGGTAGAACGTCCGAAACGGACCGTTGGATGTGAAGGTATCCGCCATTCTTGCTCCCTTCGTCCTCACACTGTGTTTTTTTTTTTTTGTTTCCAAAATCTGCTTCTCCTCTCTACTGCCCGTGACTCTACTTCCTTCTCCTTCTTGTAATTGAAAAATTATAAGCTTTGGGGAAAACTACATTTCTTCCCCCAATCTTTCTATTTATCACACTATAAACTCAAAACATGTATTTCTTTTTCAATTTAATCCCTCTAAGTTTCAAAATAATTTCTAAACTTTTCTCACACACTATTTATTCTATTTTAATCCTTTTCATAATATTGTAGCCCACAAATCTTACTCATCTATTTTCTAAATACTTCTAAATCTTTCAATTTAGTCCATTTTCTCAATGGGATGCTACACAAACTCTCATTTACCAAAAATCACATTAACTTCTATACTTTTCAATTTAGTCCCTTATGAATTCCAACTCAACATTTACCCCATATTTCCACTCATCTTACCCTACTCTATTCCCTTCCCCCCAACATCCTCTAAGAAATTACTCTCTTATAATTGTTTAAGATCACCCAAACTTCATTTTCTTTCTAATAAGTCCTTTTTCAAAAATCGGGGTGTTACAATATATATATAGATGAGGATGGCGCATGGTTTGAGATTCAAGTGCAAGATTTGATCTTGGATTTTGAATTTAAATATGCAATTCGAATTCTAGATTAAATATTAATGTAATATTTTAATTAGGAATTCAAATCCTCATGACTCATTCCAACCAATAGGGTTTGCGCATTCAAGATTTAGTTTCAAGATTTGATCTTGAAATTTAAATTAGGATTGCCTATTAATCTTGAATTATAATATTAATGTAATATTATAAATCAAGATTTGTAATTCCCTAAATATAAAATGAAATTAATATATTCAAAGATTTAGGGATTCCCTAATTAGATTTGGGAATTCCCTAATTTTAGGAATGAAAATATATATATATTACATACACACATCAAAGTCGCCTATGCCATTTTTAGTGAGACTAACTCGACTTTGCCCTAGTTCTAAGAGTTAGAGAAAAGTTGAGCTAGTTCTAATAGTTAGAAAAATCGACTATCCTAGGTGTGAGAGAGAGGCTCGACCTATCCCTAAAAGGTTTAGGGTTTGGGCGATTTGTGTGTGAGCCAAGAAATTAGTTCTTGTTGTTGCGCCACTTTCGGGGAATTCAAGAAGTGTTCTTGAAGTTCGCCACTTGGTTCTTGGGGATTCAAGAAGTGTTGTTGAAGATCCAAGATTTGTAGAATTGGTTCCCATAATCTCTTGGGAAGAACAGATTGGAGGCTAGCACCTGGGTATCTGCCAAACTATTCGTGTGGATCACCGGCAGAGGAAGAACACGTTGGAGTGGACTTCTCGGAATCGCAGAATTCAAAGCTACGAAATGATTTTGGAAAACCTCTTTTCGTTTCCTAGTATAAATTCATTTAGTGGATCCTGGAAGGGAATTATAGAGTATGCAATTTTTTTATTTATTTTTTGTTTTTCCGCTGCGCTCGCTCTATAATTTCCCAACAATCAGTTACCTTATTTTGGCCCTGCGCGGCTTTATGTGAGGCTGAGCCTCATGTATTTTGTTTCTGTCTTTAATTTTGGGCCATGTAACTCTTGTAATTCGTTTTTTTAGAATTAGAGTTATCCTTAACTAGATAAGGATGTTACATTTTGGTATCAGAGCAAATGTTCTGATCAAGCCCTGTGGATTATGAGTCTAAAGTAGATTATAGGTAGTATGACCTTGGATAAGTGTGTCTCATCACCGCTGAGCCTAGGCAGTGGATGGATGTAGTCACTACCTGATTCAAGGAACGTTATAGGTTTCCGTTTAGGGATTATGAAGCCTTCTTTGGTACCGTGTTTGCTTCCTCTAAATGTTATGCTAATGGGACTGATCATCCTATTAGTTTACCATTCATTTGAAGCAATTGTATTACCAAAGGTTGGGAAACATGATCCCTAAAGTCTTTTAAGAGTTGCAAGTTGCTTGGGGTAGCCATTAAGATGAATTGTGGAGATGTAATTTGGAATCAGAGTGAGCAGCGGAAGCATTGGTTAAATTTCGAGGGCGAAATTTTATTTTAGTGGGGGAGAACTGTAATACCCGAGTGTTATATGGGACTAAAATGAAAGATTTAAAAATTTTCAATAGTATAAATAGTAATTATTTGTGAGTATAAATAAGACAAGAGGAATTAAAATGAGATAAATATAAAAGTGTTGGTAAAATATATATGTTATAGGAGTGTTTTAAAATAAATTAGAAAGTGCGGGGGGAAGATTTGTAGTTTTAACATTAGTTATAAATGAAATAATATATATATATATATGTATAAGAGGGGGAGAGATCGAGCAAGAAGGAAAAGAAAATAAAGAAAAACAGAGAAAGAGGGAGAAAGGGGCGAAGAAGAATTAGAAGAAAAGGGGAAGAAGAAGAAGAAGAAGAGAAGGAAAAGAAGATGGCGGCCATGGAAGCTTGGTTCATCTTCTAGGTAGGGTTTTCTTCTCTTTCTCCTCAACTCATCTCATCTCTTCCCTCATGAGTTCTTAGGGTTTTGTAGGAATTGTGTGATTTTTGAAGAATGTGTGTGGATGATGATAAATATGTGTCATGTGTTCTATTAGGTGTTCTTTGTGAAATTATGTATACTTGAATTTGTGAAATGTATGAATATTGCGTGAATTGAAAAAGGGGGTTAGGGTTTGTGATAAGTTTGATGAATTTGTGATTAATTGGTGAAATTAGGAAGTTTCTGAGTTGTTAATTAAGGGGGTTTTGGTATAAATTTGAAGGGAAAAATGTGGGAGACAAGTATGTGTAAGCGGTTTTGGGTTTGGATGCAAGCTAGGGACTAAATTGTACATGCTTTTATGTAGTTTTGTGTGTTTAATTGTATACTTGCATCCCACTAAAGAATATGTGTTAAGAAAATAGTTATAGTGAATATGTGTTATAAATGAATTTAAAGAATGTTTAAATGTTTGATGATGAGTTAATATGTTAAGAAAATAGTTATTGATAAGTTTATGATGTTTTAAAAGGATTTTGAAGAAAGTTAGCGAGATAGAAATTGAGGGTATTTGATGAATGATTTTATATTGGTTAAATAAGTTAGAGTTAATTCTGGTTGATTGATTAGTATTATGTTTTTTTTTTTTATTAAATGTTAGTAAACATGTTAATATGTGATTGTGTGTTCTAGTTGTTTTAGCTTAGAATGACATGTGTGAACTTGTGATAGAAGTTTGTGTTTGAGTGGGGACCGTGGTTTAAGTAGAGAGACTTAGACCCTACTGAGAATCTCCCCAGATTCTCACCATACAACCTTCAGTGTTTTAGTGCAGGTTCTAGGTTCGTCAAGTTCGGGCTGGGTGCAGTTGTAGAGGTGAAGTTAGTTGGTTTTTATTATCAGTTACCTTATTTGGGCCGTGCGCGGCTTTATGTGAGGTTGAGCCTCGTGTATTTTGTTTCTGTCTTTAATTTTGGGCCGTGTAACTCTTGTAATTCATTTTTTTAGAATAAGAGTTATCCTTAACTAGATAAGGATGTTACAGAGGTGGTGAGTGGAATGGACGCCATGGATAGAAGCAAGCGTTCAGGAAAGCAGCATGAGTAGAGAGTGAAGAGAGAGAGGAGAGAGAGAGAGAGAGAGAGAGAGAGAGAGAGAGGGTGAAATAATCTAAAATCCCCCAATTATTTCTTTTTTCTTGCATTTTGGTTCGATTATTGAGAAAAAAGGTCTTTAATGCAAAAATTTAAACTTTTGGGAATTAAAAATCAATTTTATCTTCTTTTTTTAACGGAAAAATGGATGGAAAACGTTTGAGGGACCAACTGTGCCATGTTTTTTAAAACTGAGAGACCAATATGGAACGAAAAATAACTGAGGGACCAATTTAGAACATTGAGCATAACTGAGGGACCAAAATAGGACTTTGGCCTATAATTTATTCAAATCCCTTAGCTAAATATAAGTTTTATGTGATGATATATAAATGCAATACTTCTCCTATATTTCTGTAGTTAAATTACTATTACTTTCAATATACGTATTTCACAACATGTAGAAACAAGTTTGTAAATTATATGAATATATCATGGTACACGACATTTTCATTCGATATGTATAGGGTTGGCAATAGCGATACGGATTAAGAACACAATAGAAGAAAAAAGAAAATCTCAATTTCACTAAACAAAGAAAAGTAATATTCATTTCAGTCCACATTTGTCTTTATTTTGAGTCCATTTATTCCCAATTATGCCTGGTTGGTGTTTGATTATTTGTAATTGTTTTTGGCTTAATTGAAGTTATTTCAAAACCTCATTTTGTTCTTTAAACTATAAGAAATTTTATTTTGGTTCATAAACTATTTTTTATTTTGTTTTAATTCTCAAAACTTTATTATTAATTCAACACATAATTCCGATTGATTTCTGCCTATCTCTGACTTTGAATTGGCAAACAAAAGTTAATATAACCACTTCTCTAAGTTCGGATAGATTTTTAGTACAATACAAAGTTTAAAAGAGTTTTATACATTATAGTTATAAAATTGCAGAACAAATGAAACGACCACTAAAGCATTGGGAAAGATAAAATCAAACACTAAAAGTTCATTTATGAAAATCTTGCAGATACTATTTCTATGTTCTACTAAGTAAGAATTCATATAAAAATTTCTAAAGCACTGATAGAAGGAAACTCCATTAACAGTGCTCATTCAAGGAAGATGTTAACCACAGTAGGAAAGCTTGCACCTTAAAGGATAATGGTAAAATAATAAGGGAAAAACACATTTTAATCCAATGAACTAAGGCCTAATCACAACATCAATACACATCAAGGTTATTAAGATCGAGATCTTAATAAAGATTGGAGCGAAAAAAAAATAGATCGAATCGTAAAATCGAATCGAGGATCGTAAGATCCTAACCTTTTTTTTTTTTGCACTAAAAAATTAGGATCGTAAGATCTTAACAATTAGGATTGTAAGATCTAAACAATTTATATTTATTCTAAATATGTCTAAAAATTTTATTTTTATGGTATATTTACATCTTTGTTGTGTCAAATATCTTACAAATAAAGATAAAAACCAATATAACTTTGATTCTATAGATAAATGTGAAAGGGAACGGCGGAGAATATGAGAGATTATGAAAAGTGAAAAGATAAATGTGATTTATGAAAGGGAAACCCTAAATTTGCCTCACTTATGCATTTTGGGCCAGAAAATTAAAAACAAAAAACAAAAATGTATAAAACACTGCATTTTGGGCCAAAAAAAAATTGTCTCAGATCGTATGGATTTGGGTTGATCAAAGTGTTGGAGATTATAGAGCGAGCGCAGCGGAAAAGGTGCAAAATTAAATTTTCGCAAAAACCTAATAATCTCCACCCAGGATCCACTATTGGTGTTTATACCAGCGAGAAAAGAAGTTTACCTAAATTAAACGGTTGCTTTGAAATTTGCGATTTTGAGAAGTCCGCAGGTCCGTGTCCTTCCTCTGCCAGTGATCCACACGAGCAGTTTGGCAGATACCCAGGTGCTAGCCTTCAATCTCTTCTCCAAGAGATTCCGGGAACCGACATACAATCTTGAGTTCTCAAGAACACTTCTTGAAAACTCCAAGATTTGGAGGCGCAGAACCAAGAATCAAATTCTTGGACACACAACTCTAGGGTTGTGCGACTTTCTCTCTCTATTTCACACAACTCGCCTAAACCCTTAAGTTTTTAGGGTTTTCACAAAACTCTCTTTCACCCACTTGGAATAGGCGAATTTTTCTCTTTTTTGGGCTAGGCGACTTGCTCTCTTTAAATAGGGAGAATCACATTCCTAACTCATGAAAATATGGAATTACTAATTTTGATTATAAGATTACACTAATATTATAATACAAAATCAAAAAGCAATTTAAATTTAAATTTCAAGATCAAATCTTGAAAACTAAATCTTGAATGCCCAATTCCCATTGGTTGGAATGAGTCAGGAGGATTTGAATTCTTAATTAAAATATTACACTAATATCTTAATTTAAATTCAAAATGCAATCTTGAAATTCAAAATGCAAGATCAAATCTTGCACTCCACTCTCCAAGAATGCGCCACCTCCTATTACCCTATTATAGGAATTTAATAAATAAGATAACAACCCTAACTCTTAGGAAGTTATCATAATCTTATTAATATCCTTAACAAATTGAATTAAAATATTACCCTGATATCTTAATTCAAATTTGAATCTTGAATTCAAATTCAAATCTTGAATTCAAATTTAAATCGTTAATTCAAATTAACAAAATCACATTTTATTAATTAGATCCAAGTGAGGCGCCACCCGCGCCCTCATCATCTTATCCTTCAATATCAGAGAATTTAATAAATAAATAATCCCCTAACTTTTAGGAGACTTAGCCAATTCATTATTCCCTAATATTTTAAATAAGAATCCAATTGTAAATAGATTAATCAAATTAACTATTTAACAATTAATATATTTAAACTTGTCTAACAAATCTAAATATTACAAATGTAGATTTTATTCAAGACACTCAACTATGACACTCAACTATGTCTTAAATTGTGTCACTAAAGTGACTCACGAAATAAACCCAAATTCGTGTCCCATTACAATATCTTGATCCTGCTCATGTGTGACCCAACAGGCCTCACGTGAAGTTGGCAGCAAGCCATCTCTATGACTCACAAGTCGAGAGCGGACTCTAGCAAGCCATCACGACTACCCAAAACACGTGAGTTATCGCTTTAACATCGACGACTTAACCTTAGTACCACCTTGTCATAATCCCTATTGTCACACGATATTTTGGTCATGGATAAGGTATGGGAAAGTCATCCTTTAATCCAAACCATAACTTTCTCGATTCCTTGAGTTAGTCTCATTTCCCTGTGTGGCCACACATTCCTTGGACAGACTCATCGAGGGGCCCAGTTAAATATCTCTCAACTTAATGAGTGACAAAATTCCTTCTTGGTCAACCACATTCCTCAGCACGGCAAACAACTAAACCCGTACCTAGCCTGTATGGCTACCCTGTTACGGGCAACGTTGGACTAGGCCAAAGTTCAGCATCTACAATGCCGGAATAGTTAAGGGCATCGTGACAGCTGTACAGGAGAGGCTACCTCATGACTAAACCCATGCTGGACTCTCCGGGTCGGTCCAGCAACTTGTAACCCTTTACATAATTGCACCATGACTCTCGAAAAGCATCTCATGCGTGTATCTCTATACACCGAAGTCATGTTGGTCTTAGTTCATTCACGCTCCCACGTGGATAATCGACCAAGGATAGTTTAGAATAATTATCTCATAATTAATCACGGATTGTTATCACAGTAAACATGCTAATAATATGATAACGACATAATTTATCATTCATAAATCAGTCAATCAATATGTTCATACATATAAAATGATTGGCCCTAGAGTACAATCTCCATCACAAAGAACACATAGATAGCTATAAAAGTAAATCTTCAACCAGAAATGGGATTCATTAAAAGCAAAACTTATTTCAACCTCATCAACATTCATTTCATATAATCGAACTTCAAGAAATGCCCCCAAAATCAATTCTAGTGAAATGTTCAAAACAATAAGAAAACACATTGGAAATATGGAGTTTTGTGAATTTGGATACTAACTACATTTCAATCAATATACAACAATTAAATGTTAAAGAGTCAAGATCTGCAAGCAATTTCGATTTCTACACAAAAAAGCTATAAGAAAAAGGGGAAATTCAACATCTGGTACCTTCAATTAAATAGTTCCAACTAAAGAGTCAAGAACTTCAAGAAATTTCCCGATTCGGACCCCATTGCAGGGATCTCTATACTGCTCTCTCAGTACAAAGCAATGTGCTTTTGGTGACCGGAGAAAGCATTGGCCGGAGTAGGAATTGCGTTTGATGGAAACGAATGTTCAAATCCATCGTTGCTGTGTTGGGTTGTTTGAGTGCTTCCCAAATTTTGGATAAGAGCTTGGATCCCCTGCAGTGTGACACTTATTGAAACACTGGGTTTTGACCCTGCAGTGTGTCACACTGCCCTGCAGTCACTGCAGGGGATCCGAGCCCATACATTTGACTAAGTCATATCCCAATCTTTAATTAATTACAGAACAATTAAGAATATTTGTCATCTTTAACAAACAGGTCCTTAGAAGTTATTAACAACCCTCCTTCTTTTACCCTAAAACATCACCACCACACTTCATCGTCGTCCTCCACTCTGTCTTCATTTCCGTCGACATGATCCCTCTCGTTGTCCTAATCAACTTCCTGGTTTCCCTAAATTACAGCGTTCTCATCCCTTTCCCTTTCCTTACAACTGTCTCTCTCACTTATATTCTCTATTTTGCTTTGCCTCTTTCTCGAAAAGGGATTTGAAGTTACTTTACTTCTCAATTTCGACGACCACGACGGCACCGACACCATAAATTATGTTAACGCCAGGAGCTAGAGTTATTAGAATTTCTGCTCGATTTCTCTATATTCGAGGCTCACTGGCGAGTTTGTGTGTGGTTGCCGGAATTGTAAAAAACAGAGGGGTGAGATTTTTCGGGTTTCTCAATTGCAGGGACCAGTTCGTTAAAGATGATAAAAATACTGGATTGTTCTGTAATTAATTAGGCACTCGTATGATATAAAAAATCTTGAGAGAATGGAGGATTTTTAAATAATGCAACTTAAGGACCTTAAATACAAAAAATGTCAGGCTGAGGCATGATTGACTCAAATGTGAAACGTTGGGGGTATAATTGACAAAAAAAAATATTCAGGGAATAACTGAAAATGACCTCACATACGTTAGGGGTACCAACACTACTTCTGTCGATTTTCAGGTCAAAATCTCTTTTTTTTTTTTAGTGGACAGACTCTTAATATCTATCATCCAATTTTAGTTTCCAATATAGTTTTTTGTTTTTTTTAATCTTTCTCAAAAGCTTTATTTCAATTCTTAATTATTAAATATAGTTATAACTTTTTTTTATTTCAAATTTTAATATGATGAAATTAAAATTATGAGTTGATAAGGAGTCTGTCTCATAACTCATAAGATCGTGAATTCAAATTTCGCTGTCGATTTGAGTGCCTTGTTGGAAGGCGATATGGAAATATCTCTATAAGTGGTCATAGAGCTTGAGGCATGCCCTCACCTTGATGAGCCTTCGGAACCTAACTCACCTAAGCTTTTCATTAACAAAAAAAAATAATTATGAGTTACACTTAATAATTTTTCATTTATCTAATTTAGGCGGTTAAAAACCATGCAATATGAGGGTATGTAAAATTACTATTTTTTTTAATAGTTTTTCAATATTTGTATTAAAGTATAAATAATTATAGGTGTATGAGTAGAATATGTTAGCAATTGTAAAAGAAAATAAAATAATATTGTAAAATAAATAATGTTATGAATGAAATGATTCATCCAATTCTCGAATGAAAGGATACTTCGATAATTAATGCTTTGGATGAGATCCCAAAGTGGCCCTTCATCTCATTTTCCTACTCTATCATCTAATCTCTTTCTCCCAAATGAAATGAGATGAGATGAGCTTGGATTCCAAACGAGTTTACTGAATTTGGATAATCAAAGAATATATATAAAGAGAGGTTAAACATATAAAATTAATTTAAAGAAGGACCAATGTGAATAATATTTGACCCTTAAATTTTGAGTCTATTAACTTCTAATAAAAATACAAGATCAATCTATATTTGTTGCCTTCTTTTAAATTTAGATTTCATTTTACTATTTCAATTATTTTTTTACAAGTCAATAATAATTGAATTTAAAAGTCAAATGTTTTCAATTAAAAAAAAAGTGACACTCAAAATTTATGCAAAATATTTCACAAAAGAAAAAAATACAATTAATGATGAAAGTTTACTGAGATATTAAAATATATTAGAAAGTTACCCAAAATAAAATTTTGACCATACTATCACGAGACTAGCATCCTTATATTATGGGAGAAGAAACATTATCCTTCTATTGGCTGTTTTGTGAATATGACTACCGTATCTTAACAAACTCATCCTTTTTACCATCCTTTCTATAAACATGAACTTTGAAGACATAATCATCATCATCATCATCATCATCATCACTGTTGATCATTTCAAAGAAGCACACATCTCCAAATTTTAATCCATTATCTTTCACAAAAGTTGGCCATCCACCACATATTCTGGCTCCGGTACTATGAATATTTGTCATATAAATAGACAATCTCCAAACGTCTTTGCATATATAAAATCTGGCCTTTTGCCCTTTTTTCTTACTAAGATGTTCCATGAAGTAGCTCGGTATGTACTGCACACCATATTTCCAAATTTAAAGCAAGCACATGTTAGATCTTAGATGTAATAATAGTAATAGTAAGGACCAAAATGAGATTATAATGTAATTACAATACAATTTCGCATAACTACGTAAACTTGGGCATACATAACACCTTACCAGATAAGCACGATTAATATTTGAAAAGTTCAATATAGCTTTGAAGAAAGGATTCTTCGATTTGAATTTTATTTGGACTTCATCATTAACCAATCCATTGCACTTTCTCCTCCTCTTCAAAGTTTCATTTTCTTTAGGTTCCTTTGTTCTTCTTCTGCACAAAGTTTGCTTCAAAGTACCTGCACAAGGTTAATTATAACATTATGTCTATGTATGTATATAAGTACAAATTAAAGCACTATTGATAAACTGTGGTTTGACCACTATCATTCATTGTTCTTCCTTTTACACAAGCTTACTATTACTAGAGTTATCACATGTCTACTATTCTTTTTTTCAATTGTAAGAACAACACTAAAGTCTTTTTTTTTTTTTAAAAAAAAAGTTTAGGTGAGTTCCCGAAAGTTTACCAAGACAAGGGTCATAAACACTTATAGAAGTACATACAAATCATTTACCATCAAAGCACTTACATACACAGCGGGGATACAATTAATGTTGAAATGTTGAGTTTGACAATTACAATCAATGTATTGAAGCTTACCCATGTCTTCATCAGATTCAATATGGAATACTTTACTTTCATAAGCTTTATCTCCATCAAAATCACTCTTTTTCATTCTTGCACCCTTCAAATCTTGATATATAACAGAATCATCATCATCCTCTTGAACCCATCTTCTTTTCCCTTTATCTTGTACATTTCTCTGACCATTACCATTGACAAGTGCTGAATTCCACTCTCTAGATACAGGAAATCCCTTCACGCAGCCAGTTCTTCCATAGATTGTGACCTTAAATGATTTTGAATCTACAAAATATTTGAAGACCAAGAAATCCAATTCTTCCACATTATTTTCTCCCACAAACTCCCTCCATCCCTTACTGAAAAAATGAATTTTTCCAATCTTCTGCACTTGAACTTCCCATGATTTTCCATGATAATCCTTAACCTCAAGTTTTGTTGTGTTAGGTATTTGTTTACCAAATTTCATGGCAAAAGCTGGTGGTATTTGCTGTAACATACAGAACAACAATTAAGACCATAGAAAACTTCATATTGTCAAAACATTTTTACAAAAGAAGTCGGTTCTAAGAAAATCAATTACCATTAATTTTATTGCATCAAACCCATTATGGAATAATTAAGGACAATTCATCAATTTTCTAACTGTTAATTTCATATATATACACAAAACAAAAAAATTTACACACCAAGCGGGAAGGGAAATCATTGAGCAGTATCTTGAAGAAAGAAGGCTTTCTCTGTTTTCTTAGGACGCTTGAAGGACTATCCATGAAAGTTTACCAAGAACTTGAGACTATAAGAATGAAAATGGCAGAATGAAAATTATACTAAAGAATAAACTGTACAAGAAATTGGAGGCAATTTGTATTTTACGTGTAATTAATTATAGGTCAAAGTGCGAATATGGTCCTGTAACTTTGGTCAAGTTCTCAAATCAGTCCTATAACTTTTTTTGTCTCGAATTTGGTCCTGTAACTTTGCTCAAGTTCGCAAATCAGTCCTATAACTTTTTTTTTCCTCGAATTTGGTCCTGTATCTTTGCTCCAGGTCCCAAATCAGTCCTATATCTTTTTTTGTCTCAGTTTTGGTCCCATATGTTTTGAAAACCTCCCATCGTTAATCCTCCGTCTATTTTAAATTACAATTAAGTCCTGAAAACTTCAAGTCCCTTTCACTTTAGTCCCTGACTATCAAAATGAAAGTGAAAGAGTATCCTTGAAGATGTCATTTTGAAAGGGACTTGAAGTTTTCAGAACTTGAAGATTTCATTTTGAGAATCTTCAGGGATGCTCTTTCACTTTCATTTTGATAGTCAGGGACTAAAGTGAAAGGAACTTGAAGTTTTCCGGACTAAACTGTAATTTAAAATAGACGGAGGACTAACAGTGGGAGATTTTCAAAACATATGGGACCAAAACTGAGACAAAAAAAGATATAGGACTAATTTGGGACCTAGAACAAAGATACAGGACCAAATTCGAGACAAAAAAGTTATAGGACTGATTTGGGAACTTAAGCAAAGTTACAGGACCAAATTCGAGACAAAAAAAGTTATAGGACTGATTTGGGAATTTAAGCAAAGTTACATGACCAAATTCGCACTTTGGCCATAATTATATATTCCTGAAATGTTCCCTAAGCAATTTAAAAATTAATTGTTCAGTTTCGAGAAACTGATAAATGCACGCATATACAATGGAGAATGGATTATTCTGAATGGACTTTTAATTTTTTCCATATACATAAATATACATAAAACTTTGAGTCTTTTATAAATGTATTTATAATCTTTTAGTAGTTTCATGTACATCAACGTATATTCATCCTCTTGATATATTCATTGAATTAGATACATTCTCTTGAGTCTCTTTATATTAATTAGGATAGGATATTTCATATTCAAACCAATCCATATATAATCATTTGAATCAATCCAATCTGAATTAATCAAAATGGATCAAAATCATAAATTGTTTGAATCACTTCTGCAAAAAAACCTATTGGATCGGTTCGGATTGTGGATAATTTATAATTTATAATTTAAAACATACCCAATTCGATCCCTTAATTTTTTATTTTTTCCAAAAATGATCAAATGAACAGAGTTATCCAAACCTAACTGAAATGATCATTTTAACACTTCTATTATAATTTATTCAACTCCCTTAGCTAAATATAATTTTTATGTCATGATATATAAAAGAAATAATTCGCCTATATTTCTCTAGTTATAATACTTTTACTTTCAGTATCACTAGAAGAAAAATGAGAATTAGTTATGGACAGTTATGTAGCTATTCATAGCAAATTCGTAGCAAAAACATTTTGCTACGAATATGCTACAGATTTGCTATGGAATCATCTATAGCTGCTCATACTAGCTAATTAGCTATGTATTTTTTCATAATTAATCCGTAGCAAAGTTGCAGCTAATTTGTTGCTAATTCATAGCTAATATATATGTAAAGTTTTGATGGACAAATTAATAAGTCACCGAGAGGTTGGATTAAAGTGAATAGTGATGGCGCTGTCTGTCAAAGCTCCGGTCATGGCGCATGTGGTGGTCTCCTCCATGATGCTGATGGGTTATGGAAGGGTGGTTTCACGAGGGATTTGGGAACTTGTAGCGTTCTTAGTGCTAAGCTTTGGGGTATATGTGAGGGGCTGGAGTTAGCGGAGTTTGGGTTTCAAGAAAGTTATGGTGGAGATGGATTAACAGTTGGTGGCGAGGCTTCTCCTCAAAGATCCGATCTTGATGAGTGGTCATGGTGGGGGTGTTTTATTGCAGGTTATCTCGTGTTGGTGGAACAGGGACTGGGAGTGAAGGTCTTGCACGTGCTACGCAAGGGGAATAGAGTCGTTGATCTTCTTGCGAGCCCTGGCTTTGGTCTGAATTTGGGCATTCTGTTTGTATTAAGCCCCTGATCCTGTGAATTTGCTCCTCTTCGAGGATATGGTGGGCATTGGTTTGTCGAAAGGTTTCTAGTTTTTCCTTTTGTTTTTTGCTTTGTTTGGCCCTTAAGCCTCTTTGTTTTACCCAAAAAAAAAAATTAATAAGTATGCAGCTAATTAGCTATGGATGATCCGTAGCTAATTCTGTAGCCATTGCCTAGCTAATTTTTTATATTCTGTAGCTAATCTATAACTAGTCCATAGCTAATTTTCCCAACAGATCCGTAGCTGTTCCGCATCTAATTTCTTTATTTAATATAATCCATAGCTATTTTGTTGCTAATGTTTCTAAAATTATAATCTATTTTAATAAACAAGAAAAGAATAGATTTTGGATGCCTGAGGAGGCTCTCTTGCCATTTCATTACATCCTCAATAATTCATCCAAACACAAATTTAATCTAAGTAAACCATTTCATTCTTTAATTTGTCACTCCCTCTTTGATTTTCCAACCAAATATACCCTAAAATAGCTACCATATGTTAACAAACTCAGGTTTGTCACCATCCCACCTATAAACATGAACACTGAAGAGAACATCATCTCCATCATCATCATTATTGCTCTTGGTCATTTCAAAGATGCAAACATCTTCGAATTTCTGTCGCTAATCTTCACCTTCTTGTTTCACTCTTTTTTCAGACTTCTCAAAATTTTGTATGAGCTTCTCTGATACAAAATGAGTTACTTGTGTGCCTTTTTCTTTTGGTAGGCTACTTGTGTGGCTTTAGAGGCTATGTTAGGAAGTTTTAGTGAGAATAAAAATGAATGGTTATTAATTAATTGAGTGAAATTATTTGAGTATATCTTTTATTTGAGATTTTTTTTAATGAGGAAAAGAATTGACACTTAATAATTTAGTTGAAAAATTATCATTAATAGAATGGAATGACCTACCTTTGATAATTAAACTTATTTGATATAAATGTTGAACAAAATTATAATTTAAATCGTCAAAACTATTTTTTTTTTATAGAAATCGTCAAAACAAATTTGGAGGAACAAGGAAAAATAGTTTTTTGTGATTCCATTCTATTTTCATTAATTCATCCAAACAAAAACTTAATCTAAGTAGTAAGCCGTTCTGTTGTTTGTCGCTCCTTCTTTGATCCTCCATCCAAACATACACTAAAATAACTACCATATCTTAACAAACTCTGCTTCTTCATCATCCCACCTATAAACATGAACTTTGAAGACAACAACATCATCATCATCATTTTCACTCTCGATCATTTCAAAGATGCAAACATCTCCCAATTTTAGTCCCTTATCTTTTAGAAGATTCGACCATCCACTATATATTCTGAATTCATTCCTCGTACGCTTGTTACCACGATTGGTGACCATAACGATATGCGCTCTCCAAATGTCTTCGCATATCTGAAATTTGGTCTCTTGCTCTTCTTTATTACTAAGATGTTTCCTAAAGCCCTGCGGTATATACTGCACAACATAATTGCAAAGCATGCGCATGTAATAAGGAAAAAATGATATGATATTGGTTTTAGAGTAAAATATAAGAGTTGATAACTCAACACTATAGTGTAGTGTACACACTTGAGACCTTGAAAGTCTTTTGTGGACGCAATACATAACTTAGTCTCTCATATTTATGGACTAATATGCATGGAAAAAATTATTTAAATGCATTTGTTTCACAACTTTCAATGAAGGAGTTATGAATATATAAGCAGGAGCGAAGTCAGGATTTTGGTTGGGTTTTTTTGGCCAAAGTTCTATTTTGGTTCTTAATATTTACTCAAAATTCTATTTTGGTCCCCAATATTTTTATTCCATTTTAGTCCTTAAAGTTTCTTATAAGTTTCATCATTGGTTCCTAACTATTGAATATGGACACATCTATCTCATTTTAAACTCAAACTCGACGAAATTAGAGTTACGTGTTAAATTTGATGAGTTCTTTCTTTATCTAGTTGGAGTCATCAGCAAACAAGATCAAATCAAGCATGAAATTGGGTTCGAAAATGGATTGCTTGTTTTATACATTTCGTCATATCTCTCTTGTTTTCAAGCCCACTCTCATGCCCAATTTAATCTTGTTTGTCGATAGCTCCAACTAGACAAAGAAAGAACTCATCAGATTAACTCGTAGCTATGATTTCATCACATTTGGGTCTGAGACGAGAGAAATATAACCACATTCAATAGTTAGGGACTAATTATAAAACTTTTAAGAAACAATAAAGACTAAAATGAAACAAAAAAAATTAGGAACCAAAATGAAATTTTGGGTAAACATTAGGGACTAAAACAAGATTTTGACCTATTTTTTCTCTCTATATTATTTAAATGGGATAAATTAGATAATGATTTTTTGCCTACCTACACACTCAAAATGGAACATAAATTGGGGGGCCTGCACTTGTTTGAGTTTCTATATAATTTTTAATAATATATGGATTTGTAATTACCACTAATTTCGGAGCCACTCCCTTGAATAAAAAGCTATTAGACTTTCAAAAACTGAGCTTTTAACACGTGTATTTTTTGGGAAAAAAAATGATATGATGTTGGTTTTAGAGTAAATATAAAATTTAGTCTCGGACAAATATAAGAGTCGATAACTCAATCCCTTAAAGAGTAGTTTTACACACTTCAGGCCTTGAAAGTCGTTCGTCGACGCAATACAACTTAGCCTCTCATATTTTTGGACTAATATGCAAGGGAAAAATGATTTAAATGTATTGGTTTTATAACTTCCAATTAAAGAGTAATGATTATAAACTAGACTTTCAAACACTGAATTGTTAACTCGTGTATCTTTTTGGGACTAATTTAAATATTTACTTTTGTTTCTATAATACCATCATTTCTTATAATAACTATGTAAAGTTGGGCATAAAGAACAAAAGATCTCACCAGATAGCGACCCACGACTTCCGAATGCTTCAATTTAACTTTGAAGAAAGGATTCTGAGAATTGAATTCTATTCGGCTTTCATCATCATGACTAGGCAATCCATTGCTTTTTCCTCCTCGCTCCAAAGTCTTATTATTTGTTCTCTGATTACACCTTGTTCGCATAAAATCACCTGCACAAAGTCAATTTGAGAATTATGTTTTTGTATATAAATGAACAAATCATACAAGTATAAAACACTATTAAATCTTGGTAAAACTTTGATAAATGAACAAATCAGCCAAAAACCCATTAATGAATAATGACCCACAATATCCATTCATAGCTATATGCACTTTTTATTATCATTACATTTTACAATTAGTGCATTGAAGCTTACCTAGGTTTTCATCTTCAGAAGAATCAGAATCAACATGAATTACATGGTTTTCATAGGCTTTATCTCCATCAAGTTCACACTTAGTCATTCTTGTACCTTTCAACTCTTGATCTATGTTAGAATCATCATAATCATCATCCTCTTGAACCCACTTTCTTTTCCCTTCATCTTGTACTTTTTTCTGACAATTACCATTGAGAGGTTCTGAATTTCTCTCTCTAGATACAGGAAATTCCTTCACACAACATGTTCTTCCATAGATTGTGACCTTGAATAATTTTGAATCTGTCAAATATTTGAAGACCAAGAAATCCCAATGTTCCAAATTATTTTCTTCCGCAAATTCCCTCCATCCCTTTCGGAAACAATAAATTTCCCCAATCTTTTCCACTTCAACTTCCCATGATTTTTCATGATAACCCTTTACCTCAAGCTTTGATGTATTTGGTATTTGATTACCAAATTTCTTGGTAAAGGCTGGTGGGAATTGCTGTAACACAGAACAACAATAAGACCATAAAAAACTTCAAATTTTTTAAAATTTTTTACATATAGATGTCCATCAGAAGAAGTGAAATCTAGGAAAAATCAATCCCCATTAACGTACATCAAACCCATTATTGAAAAGGAAAAATTCTTCAATTTTTTCTCTGTTAATTTGTTATATGGACACACAAAATAGTAATAATTATTAAAAAAAAGATACTAACCAAGCCGGGTGAGAAATCATCGAACAATATCTTGAAGAAAGAAGGCTTCTTCTGTTTTCCTACGGTTTTTGAAGGACCACCCATGAAAGCTATGCAAGAAAGTGAGACTTTAATTTGGAAGAATGAAAATGGCAGAGTGAGAATTATGTAGCGTAAGAGGCATTGAAAGTTGAAATTAAGGGCTGATCTTTTTTCTTTTCTTTTCCTTTTTTTTTCAATTTCGAAAAACTGATTACAAACAATGGAGAATGAACTCTACCGTATCTCATAAGTCATAATTAATGAAACGTTCCCTTTGATTAGGACGAATTTTATGTTAATTTGAATCAAAGATTTATTTTTTTTGGTGAAAAATTAAATCAAAGAATAGATTGGAAGCATTATATATAGAAATATACTGATTTGATGGTGTTAACAATGATAGGTAATTTGCATTAAGTGATCATTTAAATTTGGTAAAAACCTCAAATCAGTCCCCTTTTGAGACGTGATTTGACCTCATTTGTTAACGGTATAAATTAGACAAAGATAGAACTCTTCATGAATTAATATGTAGTTTCGAACTTGTAGTGACTTGAAATGAGAGAGATGACAAATACTTCACTTACTTGATCTCGACATGAGTAATTCACTTTCAAAACTTGATTTGATCTTGTTTTTGATAGTTCCAAAATACTTTTCAAAAGAAATTCGTACATATGGATTTATTGTATTCAAACTTGAAACTAGAGAAATATGATCACATCACCACTTTTAAAAATTATAGAAATATGCAAGACCAATCTAAAATAAATGAAACATTGGACACTAATTTAAAGTCCACACCATACATAAGAGACCAATGACTATACCCCATGATCAAGGCAATTCCCAGCATACCTCCACATTAAGACTTTGCTCACAAGTCACAACTATTGCCAATGCTCACAAGTCATCAACAAAACGCTGAATAATTTCTGTCGGATCAAAATGCCAGTAGGTTACTTTAATAATTAGAGAATAAAAACCAAAATAAAAATTATAGGGTAAAACCCTATTTTGGTCTCTAATATTTGGCTGAGATTTCATTTTAGTCTCTAAAGTTTTTTTTTTTGTTTTGTTTTGGATCCCAAAGTTGCTAAAAAGTTTCATTGTTAGTTATTCAGTTATTTCCATTCATTTTCCTTCATTTAAAAAAAAAAAGAAAAAAAGGGAAAACTAATTTTCACCCCATGACAATTTTACTCTTTTGCGTGAAGGTCCTTTTTCTTTTGCAAAAATGCAAAAAAGAAGAAATAAATAGGGGTCTAAATGTATTTTCACCTCAAGGACTAACAAAAAGTAAAAGTATAATCACTAAAAAGTCCATTGAATATCTGTTGTGTCTAATATTTCTCTCTCCTTTTTAGTATTATAAAAACATTAAAGATAAAAATGAAGTTTTGGCTAAAAAACACAACCCGTCTTAAAAAGTCAGGATCAGAGAGATATCAGAGTATTATTTGAACTCATTTGTTAATGGTCTCAATTAGATAAAGAAAAAAATCGTCAAGAGTAACTTAAAGCTCCATTTCTGTTGCATTTGGATTTAAAATGAGAGAAATATGACCAAATTCATGAAATAAAGTGACCCATTTTCGAAATTGATTTTATGTTCAATTTGATCTCGTTTGCCAATGACTCTAACTAGACAATTAAAGAATTCATCAAATTTAATCCATAGCTTTGATTTAATCAAATTTGAGTTTGAAATGCAAGAGATATAATTATATTCAATAGTTGGGGATCAATGATGAAACTTTTAAAAAATAGGCAAAAGACCTGTTGGTGCCCCTAACGTTTGGGGTCAGTTTCAGTTATGCCCCCAACGTTTGTTTTGCGTCAGTTATGCCCCCAACGTTTCACATTGTTGTCAATTATACCCTAACCTCTAACTCTGTTAATTAGATTGACGAAAAAAGCTTATGTGTACGTCAGCTGACTGGACTAATGGTTGCAATGTCTCAATTGTTTTTTGCCAAAGTCCAATTTTGGTCCCTCAGGTTTGCTCAAAGTTTCGTTTTGGTCCCTCAACTCAAAGTCATATTTTATAATAGGATCAAAATGTAAGAAAAGAGAAACAAATAGACAATTTTAATAGATTTCACATAAAAAATAAAAAATAAACAACCAAAACCATCATCATCTTCTTCTTCATTCATCATCATCTTCACCACTACCACCACCACCATCATCGTCAGCAGCAGCAGCATGACCACCACTGTCGTCGCGCTCGCTGAGTTTTTCCGGCAAACTTTCCAGCGAGAACCACGACGACTCCAACGACTACAAAAACTCTTAATGAAAGGTTTTTTGACCTCTTGAGTTTAATGACGACCTCCATTTTGCGAAAAAATGAGTGGCAAGCCGCCGAAAAACACATAATCGCCGAAAATCATATTTCTGATAATTTGTTCCCAAAATGCAGGCCGCCATTGAACTCAGGCGGTCAAAGAACCTTGGATTAGAATTTTTCGTAGCCGTCAGGGCCGCCGTGTATCTCGCTGAAGAAGACGAATATCGCCGGAAAATCTCAGCGGCGGCGGCGGCGACGACGGCATTGATGGTGGTGGTGGTGCTGACGACGGTGGTGGTGGTGTAGCTGCTGACAGTGGTGGTGGTAATGGTGAAGATGATGATGAATGAAGAAGAAGAAGAAGAAGATGATGATGACCCTTTGAGCCAATCAAAGTTTCTTTTCAAAAACACCAACAAAAATTAACCATTTGGAATAACAAGGATTTATATGCAAAAACATCTCATGATAAAAAAAAATGTGCTCTTAAAAAAGAAACAAAGATTAGCTTTCGCCTAGACCGTTACACGGATAAGCGAAGCAAACAAAAAGAGACAAAGATTAATCTTCTCCTAGACCGTTACACGGATAGGCGATTCAACAAGAGAAATATAAAGACTACCAAAGCAAAACAAAAAAAAAGAGAAAGGAATGAGCAAAAATGCCAAAGAGGAAACCTCTCGAAAATAAAAGCTTCGAAGCAAAGTCATGAGCTACAAGATTTTTCAAAAAAAAAATCCTCGTTATAATCCAACATTCATATTTGGGCCTACTTATCCTTTTCTTTCAAAACCCAACAAATTTACCCATAAAGCCACATTACAACCCTAAAGGATCTTCTCTTATCAAGTGAGCTCCAGTATAAACTTGATTGAAAATAGGAAAAGAAGAACAAGTCGAATCAAAAGTAGGGAAAAGTACAATACTTTTGAGCCTACACTCTTATCTTTCTAAATGAACTTTATCACCTTCAGCCATGTTACAAGCCTAAAAAGTCCTTGTTGAGGTACAATAAGCTTGAGTTATAAACTGGGGCAAAACCCAATGATATTAAAAGTCTTTGTTGGGTCGTGTTCTTTCAAGCCTTTTAAGCATTTCACAAAAAATTACCCACTACTTTTCACTCACCAATTTAGGGGCAACCTCATGTTCCTCTAATACTACTATTAGCCATCCATCACAACCATACATACTTATGAAGCTCATCATGCATATACTTAGCAGAGCACAATGTTTAGTTGAATCAAAGATCACTGCACAAGACATTTTCCATATCTTGTTCAAAAAGAAAGAACAAAAGATAAAGAAACATAAAATTACTATTTACCGTTTCAGAGATTCGTTCATATAATGAGTCAACTCCTTCTAACACTTTCACACACCATGCACTTAAATGCTTTTCATATTATCTAATAAGTAGAAAGATTACCATTAATTTGACAATCAAGTTTTGTGAAAAATCGATTTTTAAACTCAAAAACCATCTTGGGACTCATCCGATCCCCGCTATCCTAATATTACCCATGGAGAGAGGCTACACCTCACTTCATAACCAAAGGCGGGGGCAATATTGACACTAGTCAAGCAACTATGTCCTGCAATTTAGGAAAAATTCTCGATTGCATTCTTCCAAATTCTTCCCCTGATCAGGGGCATATCATGATTTGAAAACCATCTTTCTCAAAGGTGGGCAATTCTTTTTTGTGGCTCACGAATCTGAGCCACATCAACAAATAAAAACCTCATTCTATAAGTACCCTAACAACCATTCATGCGAAGGTGGGGTAAGATATAGTGTCTTGACATCACTTCATGCAAAGGTGAGACCAAATAAAAAGCTCATTCTGTAAGTACCCTAACAACCCTTCATGCGAAGACAGGGTAAGATGTAGTGTCCTGACATCCCTTCATGCGAAGGTGGGACCAGATCAAAGTCTCACACTGTGAGCACCCTAACAACCCTTCATGCAAAGGCGGGGTATGATAAACCGTCGTGACATAACTTCATGTGAAGGTAGGACCAGTTAAAAGTTGCACTCTGTGAGTACCCTGACAACCTTCATGCGAAGGTGGGGTAAGATAAAGTGTCCTGACATCCCTTCATGCGAAGGTGGGACCAGATAAACGTCTCACTCTGTGAGCACCCTGACAACCCTTCATGCGAAGATGGGGTAAGATAAAATGTCATGACATATCTGAGTACATATATCAAAATTGGGAAGGAAAGACAGTTGCCTCTTATTATACAGCAGAATATTCTGTTTTATGTGCTATTGAACTGAATCATGTATTTATCGTATTCAGGTCAGCTGCAAACCTGGCAGGGTCGGTACACCAAGTTGGGCAAGGCACAGCTGATTCAGGAGCACCTTCCCTGTTAGAGGTTTGAAAAAGTTTTTGTCATTCTTCATATGATCTTCACTATTCCCAGTTATGTGCATAATCTTAACCATATTCCCAGTAACTTCATTCCAACTTGACAAACACATTAGCTCAACTGGACTCACATTAGTTACACACTTACACGACCCAACCATTTTTGTTCTTAAGGACTAATAACCCAAAATAAAACCAAGGATATATAAATAAATTAATCTTCAAGTTCAGGTCAAAAATTAGTATTTCAGTTTATTGATGAAATCGGTTCTGGCATTAAGTTATGATGAGCTGGCATTAACTTAGCTTGTTTGTCTAATTTAGCTTTGTTATTATGTTTTTTTTCATTAGCTTCTCATTTCACTTCTCTAGAAATACATGTTAAGTCATCCTTATAAATACTTGTTACTTTTTTTTTAACTCTCATTATTATTCATCCATTTTCTTCTCAGTTCAAATATAGCCAGAATGCCTCTTCAATGCCATTTAATTTGATTTTTATTATGTATTGAATTTTCACAAATTCTAGCCTTTGAATAATATACTTTTAGATTCACATTAGTTGGCTTCAAACATTGTAAATTTAATAAGGCATAGTGTTAATTTAAGTGATTTGGAATGCAATAATATGATGGTGGACTAGTTATAAAAAAAGTAGAAGATATTTTTGACAAAAGAGTCTTGTTTTTTTAATTCAAATAAATCCTAATACGTAAAACAGATCAATATAGGACATTTTTTTATATAAAAAATATATTATTATACAGTGAGACCACTAGCTAGAGTGAGTGGTGGGTGTTTCAAGTGAAATAATAATAAAAAACTAGTGAGGGTGAGGTGGAAAGTAGGATGCTTTTAATTTGGGTTGATATGTTAGTATAGTTAAGTGCCATTTTGCATAAGCTCATTATAGATAGGGACATCAGAATGGTAAAGGCTAATACTTATTTAGCTAGTAGAAAGAGAAGATCAAAGTGGGATGTTTTCTATGAAATCTGCATATCATCTTCTTTCTAAACAGGATTCATCCCAATCACACTCTTATTCTTGGATCTGGAAGCTCATGTGTCATCCCAGACAGAGATTCTTCTGCTGGTTACTCTCTCATAATGCCATCCCTTCTTATTCTCTCTTAGTATCTCGTGGGATTTCTGTCAACTCTTTCAGTGTTCTCTGTGGGGAATGCCCTAAAACTGCATAACATATTTTTAGGCAATGCACTATGATTAAACTAGTCTGGATTTTGTGTACCAATTTTCCCCTTCTGCATGGCACTTCTTCAAATTTTTTCTCTTTGTTTAAGAATGCTGCTAGCTGTCAAGACCTCTCACCCTCCAATATTCCTCTAGGAACACTCTTTATCTCTTGCTTCTGGAGCATTTGGTTGGCTAGAAATAAAAAAGCCTTCCAAAATGCCCCATTCTACCCTTCTGCAATATTCAAAGAGGCTCTTAACCATGCTACTGAATTCTTTTATCTTGGAGAATATAGATGCTTTTTTTAGGTCCTTTCCAAATGAAGCTAACAATGCACAAAATGTTCGGGGACAATCTAATGAGCATTCTACAACACATGCTTCAAATATGGATAAGGTATTTTACTTTTTTTTTTTTACTTCACTTTTATATTGTTTAAAGAAGAAAATGTGAGTTTCTTTAATTATATAAGTTTTTTTTCAAATCAAGATGTTCCATTTTTATTAATTTTAAATTTCTAATAATGTGTCATCTTTTTTTATGTAGGGACTTGGGTGAAAAAAGATGCAAGGTTTTTGAAGCACTATTGAAGTACTATTATATTGAAGACCTGTAATATATATTTTGGATGTTTATTAAATTTTTTTACAATATCACTTTTTGTTGAATATGCATGTATCTCATTTTGAGTCTTAGGAGTTTTTGTTGAAACTTTATGTGAAAATATTGTATGGTTATATTAATTACTTTTCTTTGATAACTCTTGATCTAAGTATATATTCTATTGAATATAAAATAAGTTCAATGTTAGTGTATGATATTAGCAAATTATTATATAATTTATTTGTATATATTTATTTAAAAATTGTTTCAAAAATGTAGAAAAAAAATTTGTTGCTTATTCTATTAGGGAACGGTTTTTAAATGTTGTTACAAATAAAACATTAAAACCGTTCCCTAATCACAAAGTATAGGGAACAGTTTTCTGTTGTGGCCATATTAAGAAGGCAACAGGTAATGTTTGTTTCTTAAAGTAACAATGGTTATAAAATGTTGTTAAAACAAAATATGAAAACCGTTCCCTAATAAAAAAGTATAGGGAACGGTTTTCTGCACTTGTTGCCATAGGATCAAAAAACCGTTGCCTTAGACAATAGGTAACGGCCGAATATAGTACAGTCGTAAACCGTTGCCAAACCGTTGCCTATTAGAATAGGCAACGGTTATTGTATTATAGAGAACGATTTTTAGCCGTTGTTAAAAGACAAAAATGTTGTAGTGAGATCTGAGTACATATATCAAAATTGGGAAGGAAAGACAGTTGCCCCTTATTATACAACAGCATATTCTGTTTTATGTGCTATTGAACTGAATCATGTATTTATCGTATTCAGGTCAGCTGCAAACCTGGCAGGGTCGGTACACCAAGTTGGGCAAGGCACAGCTGATTCAGGAGCACCTTCCCTGTTAGAGGTTTGAAAAAGTTTTTGTCATTCTTCATATGATCTTCACTATTCCCAGTTATGTGCTTAATCTTAACCATATTCCCAGTAACTTCATTCCAACTTGACAAACACATTAGCTCAACTGGACTCACATTAGTTACACACTTACACGACCCAACCATTTTTGTTCTTAAGGACTAATAACCCAAAATAAAACCAAGGATATATAAATAAATTAATCTTCAAGTTCAGGTCAAAAATTAGTATTTCAGTTTATTGATGAAATCGGTTCTGGCATTAAGTTATGATGAGTTGGCATTAACTTAGCTTGTTTGTCTAATTTAGCTTTGTTATTATGTTTTTTGTCATTAGCTTCTCATTTCACTTCTCTAGAAATACATGTTAAGTCATCCTTATAAATACTTGTTACTTTTTTTTTAACTCTCATTATTATTTATCCATTTTCTTCTCAGTTCAAATATAGCCAGAATGCCTCTTCAATGCCATTTAATTTGATTTTTATTATGTATTTAATTTTCACAAATTCTAGCCTTTGAATAATATACTTTTAGATTCACATTAGTTGGCTTCAAACATTGTAAATTTAATAAGGCATAGTGTTAATTTAAGTGATTTGGAATGCAATAATATGATGGTGGACTAGTTATAAAAAAAGTAGAAGATATTTTTGACAAAAGAGTCTTGTTTTTTTAATTCAAATAAATCCTAATACGTAAAACAGATCAATATAGGACATTTTTTTATATAAAAAATATATTATTATACAGTGAGACCACTAGCTAGAGTGAGTGGTGGGTGTTTCAAGTGAAATAATAATAAAAAACTAGTGAGGGTGAGGTGGAAAGTAGGATGCTTTTAATTTGGGTTGATATGTTAGTATAGTTAAGTGCCATTTTGCATAAGCTCATTATAGATAGGGACATCAGAATGGTAAAGGCTAATACTTATTTAGCTAGTAGAAAGAGAAGATCAAAGTGGGATGTTTTCTATGAAATCTGCATATCATCTTCTTTCTAAACAGGATTCATCCCAATCACACTCTTATTCTTGGATCTGGAAGCTCATGTGTCATCCCAGACAGAGATTCTTCTGCTGGTTACTCTCTCATAATGCCATCCCTTCTTATTCTCTCTTAGTATCTCGTGGGATTTCTGTCAACTCTTTCAGTGTTCTCTGTGGGGAATGCCCTAAAACTGCATAACATATTTTTAGGCAATGCACTATGATTAAACTAGTCTGGATTTTGTGTACCAATTTTCCCCTTCTGCATGGCACTTCTTCAAATTTTTTCTCTTTGTTTAAGAATGCTGCTAGCTGTCAAGACCTCTCACCCTCCAATATTCCTCTAGGAACACTCTTTATCTCTTGCTTCTGGAGCATTTGGTTGGCTAGAAATAAAAAAGCCTTCCAAAATGCCCCATTCTACCCTTCTGCAATATTCAAAGAGGCTCTTAACCATGCTACTGAATTCTTTTATCTTGGAGAATATAGATGCTTTTTTTAGGTCCTTTCCAAATGAAGCTAACAATGCACAAAATGTTCAGGGACAATCTAATGAGCATTCTACAACACATGCTTCAAATCTGGATAAGGTATTTTACTTTTTTTTTTACTTCACTTTTATATTGTTTAAAGAAGAAAATGTGAGTTTCTTTAATTATATAAGTTTTTTTTTCAAATCAAGATGTTCCATTTTTATTAATTTTAAATTTCTAATAATGTGTCATCTTTTTATCGTATTCAGGTCAGCTGCAAACCTGGTAGGGTCGGTACACCAAGTTGGGCAAGGCACAGCTGATTCAGGAGCACCTTCCCTGTTAGAGGTTTGAAAAAGTTTTTGTCATTCTTCATATGATCTTCACTATTCCCAGTTATGTGCTTAATCTTAACCATATTCCCAGTAACTTCATTCCAACTTGACAAACACATTAGCTCAACTGGACTCACATTAGTTACACACTTACATGACCCAACCATTTTTGTTCTTAAGGACTAATAACCCAAAATAAAACCAAGGATATATAAATAAATTAATCTTCAAGTTCAGGTCAAAAATTAGTATTTCAGTTTACTGATGAAATCAGTTCTGGCATTAAGTTATGATGAGCTGGCATTCAGTTAGCTTATTTGTCTAATTTAGCTTTGTTATTATGTTTTTTGTCATTAGCTTCTCATTTCACTTCTCTAGAAATACATGTTAAGTCATCTTTATAAATACTTGTTACTTTTTTGTTAACTCTCATTATTATTCATCCATTTTCTTCTCAGTTCAATATAACCAGAATGGCTCTTCAATGCCATTTAATTTGATTTTTATTATGCCTCTTCAATGCCTCTTCAATTCCATTTAATTTGATTTTTATTATGTATTTAATTTGTATATATTTATTTAAAAATTGTTTCAAAAATGTAGAAAAAAAAATTGTTGCTTATTCTATTAGGGAACGGTTTTTAAATGTTGTTACAAATAAAACATGAAAACCGTTCCCTAATCACAAAGTATAGGGAACAGTTTTCTGTTGTGGCCATATTAATAAGGCAACAGGTAATGTTTGTTGCTTAAAGTAACAACGGTTATAAAATGTTGTTAAAACAAAATATGAAAACCGTTCCCTAATCACAAAGTATAGGGAACGGTTTTCTGCACTTGTTGCCATAGGATCAAAAAACCGTTGCCTTAGACAATAGGTAACGGCCGAATATAGTAAAGTCGTAAACCGTTGCCAAACCGTTGCCTATTAGAATAAGCAACGGTTATTTTATTATAGAGAACGATTTTTAGCCGTTGTTAAAAGACAAAAATGTTGTAGTGAGTTTATAATTTTCTCCAGTCAAAAATTTTATTGAGGAGGGTTTATAATTTTGTCCGTACAAGAATTACAAACAATGAAGTTTGTCTCAATGGGACCATAGAGTAGGTCTTAAGGCATCGAACCACGTTAAAGTTTTTGTGTTCGTTGTTGGGAAATCATAGGGTCGGCGCAGCAGAAAAACACGGTAAATTAAAATTTTTGGCTTCCCTATGATTCCTTCCAGGATCCACTATCTACACTTATATTAATTAAAGAAAGAGATTTACCAAATTTCAATCGGTGCGTGTGAACTTGCGAATTGAGAAGTCCACTCCAAGTGTCCTTCCTCTACCGGTGATCCACACGAGCAGTTTGGCAGATGCCCAGGTGCTAGCCTCCTTCACTTCTTCTCAAGTGAAAACGGGAATCAATATCTACGAGTCTTGAATGTTCAAGAACAAGCGGTAAGATTCAAGAACACTTCTTTAATCTTCAAAACAAAAGTGAGAAATTCAAGAACCCTTTCTTGAATCCTTAAAGTGGCGCAAAAACAAACATATAAAACCAAGTGTTTTAGGGTTTTGGGTTGAAATTCTCTCTCTAAGAGAAGAACTTGACTCTCTCTCTCTAAAACCCAGGGAGGCGACTTTCTTCTCTCCAAGAGAATGAACTTGGCGATTTTGTCTCACAAAAACCCATTAGTCAACTTGCTCCCTATAGTTGTGCTTATATAGCTTCTCATTCCTAGAGTTTGGGTTTCACTAAACAATTTAGTGAATCCCTCAAATCTTGGACAAGGATTCCCAATATCTTTGATTTATAATATTACACTAATATTATAATTCAAAAACCTAAGGGCAAATCGAAATCTTGGCCTACAAGATCAAATCTTAAAACCAAATCTTGATTCCTCAAATCCTATTGGTTGGAATGAGTCATGAGGATTTAAATTTATAATTAAAATATTACCTTAATAATTTTAATTAAAATCGATTTGCACATATATTATAATTCAAAATGCAAGATCAAATCTTGCACCCCAAGCCATGATATATGCGCCATCCTCAAAAGGGAATTCTATAACAACCCAAACTCTTTAGGTAGTTATATCCTACTTGTTATCTTTTAAGATTATTGAATTAAAATATTACTTTAATATCTTTAATTCAAATCCTGAATCTTTTCAAAAAGATAACCCTTGAATTCAAATTCATTATTGAATTAAAATATTACCCTAATATCTTTAATTCAAATTTGAATCTTGAATTCAAATTCCCTAATAATATTGAATTAAAATATTACCATAATATCTTTAATTCAAACATGAATCTTGAAATCAAAATCATATCTTGAATTCAAATTCAAATCTTGTTATCTTTATTTAATTAACAAAACATTTTCATTAATTAAATAAGACCAAAAGAGGCGCCACCCCCATTATCTTGTTATCCCAAATATTAGTGAACTTAATAAATCAATAATCTCCTAACTTTTAGGAAATCTATTTAATTTATTATTCCCTAATATTTTAAACAAGAATTTAATTGTAAACTATTTAACAATTAATATATTTAAATTTGTCCAACAAATTCAAATATCACAAACGTAGGTATTTATCTAAGACAAGATTTCATGTCCTAAGACATTCAACTATGTCTTAAATTGTGTCACCGAAGTGACTCACGAATTAACCCTAATTCGTGTCCCAGTGCGGCATCTTGATCCTGCTCATGTGTGACCCAGCAGGCCTCACGTGAAGTTGGCAGCAAGTCATTTTTATGACTCACAAGTCGAGAGCGGACTCTAGCAAGCCATCACGACTACCCAAAACACGCGAGTTATCGCTTTAACGTTAACGACTTAACCTAAGTACCACCTTGTCATAATCCCTATTGTCACACGATATTTTGGTCCTGGATTAGGCACGGGATTGTCATCCATAATCCAAACCACAACTTTCTCGATTCCCTGAGTTAGTCCCATTTCTTTGTGTGGCCACACATTCCTTGGACAGACTCATCGAGGGGCCTAGTTAAACATCTCTCATCTTAATGAGGGACAAAATCCCATCTTGGTCAACCACATTCCTCAGTACGGTAATCAACCAAACCCGTACCTAGCCCTTATGGCTACCCTGTTACGGGCAACGTTAGACTAGGCCAAAGTCTGACAACTACGACGCCGGAATAGTCAAGACCTCAGGTCTAAGGCTATCGAGACAGGTGTACAGGAGAGGCTAGCTAATGACTAAACCCATGCAGGACTCTCTGGGTCGGTCAGCAACTTGTAACCCCTTACTCATTGCACCATGACTCTCGTAAAGCATCTAGTGCATGTATCTCTATACACCGAGGTCATGCTGGTCTTAGTTCATTTCAAGTTCCCACTCGAATGAGCGACCAGGGACAATTTAGACTAATTATCTCATAATTAATCAGGGATTGTTATCATAGTAAACATGCTAATAATATGATAACGACTCAATTTATCATCCATAAATTAGTCAACCAGTATGTTCTCACATACCAAATGATTGGCCCTAAGGCACAATCTCCAACAGACTCCCACTTGCACTAGGTACAATCATTAATCAAACTGTTCCTACACTAGGAACATCCATTAATGTGTCCAATCTCCATTGACATTACATGGCATTCATGTAATACCCGTGCTTGGGATTTCGTAAGAGGATCGGCAAAATAATCCTCGACTGCTACCCTTCATATTCACCATCCCATGATGATAACGTCTGAGAGTATATATATATATACACATATATATTCCACTGTCGGAACATCAGTGGGGACCCAGTCCCATTTGGTGTCTTTCCTGTCTCCACAGGGTGACCACCAAAATTACCTCAGACACAAGTTGTACGGCTCGCGTCTCCACGCGACCAACCTTATGTTGTAGAATCAGTAATGGTGCTCTTCTTGGAACCTTTCCAACTCACGATACTACCGTTCAGGAACCTTTCCAACACCTTCATGACACGTCTTCGAGGTCATGCTGGTCTTAGTTCATTTCAAGTTCCCACTCGAATGAGCGACCAGGGACAGTTTAGACTAATTATCTCATAATTAATCAGGGATTGTTATCATAGTAAACATGCTAATAATATGATAACGACTCAATTTATCATCCATAAATTAGTCAACCAGTATGTTCTCACATACCAAATGATTGGCCCTAAGGCACAATCTCCAACATTCGTTTCTTAGTTTATTTGTTATGTGGGTTGCGCTTTCGCCTAACAAGTAGTTCTGTAGTTTAGAAACATGTTCTAATTTACTTAAGCTTCCTCACATTAAAAAAAAAAAGAATTCATTCTATAATTTTTTTCTTAAGTCGGTTTGGATTAACGATACTAGAGTTAAGTACTAACAATAGAATTTTTTAGAAAGTTGAAGAACAACAACGGAATAAAAATTATTTGAAGGATCAAAATGGAACTTTGAACAAATTTGAAGGATCAAAATAAGAATTTGGTCTTTTAAGTATGATATCCTAACTAGATTTGTACTAGGTTATGTGTATAGAAAAAACTTTGTTAGTAGAAATAAAATCCACATCGATAATTTTTTTTTTTGGTACATGAAAACTTTAGGTGAGTTGGGCACCGGGGGCTCACCAAGGCCAGGGCAGGCCTCCAGGCTCTATGAGCACTTACAGAGGTACTTACCGATCGCCTACCAACAAGGCCCTCACTTCAATCATTTCTCTCTACATGCATTTCGAGAAGGATTATTCTATAACTTTTGCATAGAAGATACCATCTGATTATTACAAATATATATATATATATATACACACATACTATTTTATCTCACTGTTCAATTTTTTTTTATAAAAATATCAACTCGATTTTCAATTTTTGACATTTTAAGTTTCAAACTAATTTTTTTAATTGCCTTTTTAGGTATCTCTAATGTCTTCATATTAAATTTAAGTTTATAAAAAACAATTGAGACTAAAACAAACAAAATTATGCAACATTTTCTTTCTTTTAAATTAATTTTTCTATATGTAATATAATGGAATTTCACAAAAAATATACATTTGATAACAAAACTTTGTCAAGATATTAAAGTATATATACTAGAAAGTCACCCAAATAATACTTTTGCCCATATAGTAAAAATATTTAGGCAAAAACATCAATTTTGTTCCCCAAATTAAATTTTACATTAATTTTTAATTTCATCTCCAATATTTTTTTCTTGTCAATTTCGTCCACAATATTTTACATTTTCGACAATTTTATCTTTTGACTAACTTCTTTCAGTTAACGACAGACTTCATCCTGTTTCTTTAATTAGTTAGGATCTGAGTTTCTTTTCTCATCAATTTTACAATATATGTCAATAGTCACGTAGAACATGTCATTACTATTTGACAAAAGTAAGAGCAAAAGATAAAGTTGATCAAAATGTGAAATATTGGAGATAAAATTAACAGCAAAAAAAATATCGGGGATGGAATTAAAGATTGATTTAAAATGGGGACAAAATTAATACTTTGCCAAATATTTAATACATTTACGTCCATAAATAAACTAGCATCCTTATTTGGGAATTGGGAGAAGATAGTGAGCTTTAAGTTTAAACTATGAGGAATCCAGCTAAACCTCCCCAAAACATTGCCCTTGTTATTTTTCTCCTCTTTACTTTAGAAAATCAAACTTCAAAAGAGCTGCTACATTAGTTATCTCCATTTCTTCAAATTCAAAGTTAACTTTTTGAATAAAGCAAATGATCCACAAATTCTTCAATGTTTTTATGAGAACTTCCATCCTTATCAACAGCCTTTGCAGCTATACTCCTCCACTTGATTGCATTATTCTTGATTTCACTATCTTTTTCACCCTTCAAGACTTCCCAAATACTATTCTTCAATGCTTCTCGTGTCACAATTCCTTTCTCATCAACTCTAGCTTTTACTCCCACTTTCCAAACATCTGTAATGAACTTTGCATTTGTGATTTGATCACTCCATTGTGGAATGGCAACCATAGGAACTCCTAAACTTAAAGCTTCCAATGATGAGTTCCATCCACAATGTGTGACAAAACACCCAATAGCTTCATGTGATAGCACCTTCATTTGGTGACACCATGACACTACAAAACCTTTCTCTGACTTCTTTTCAAAGTCTTTAGGAAGTTTAGCTTTTTCTGATTCTCTCACAACCCACACATAGTTGATTCCACACTCTCTCAAACCCCAAGCCACTTCTTCCATTTTCTCCTCATTGAGAGATGCCAATGAGCCAAACGACACCAAAACAACAGACTCTTTAGGTTGATCATCTAACCATTTGGTGCACTCTTCATCTTCATCTTCATCTCCTTCAATCTTGGTGTCCAAGAACTTGTAGGGTATCGTTGGTCCTACTGTCCTCAATTTTGACCAAATCTTTGTCAAGCAATCTGCTACCTAAAACAAGATTCAATTATTTTTCCAAATTAATATTAGATATTAGGCCAAAGTCCTATTTTTGTCCCTCATGTTTGCTCAAAGTTCCTTTTTGGTCCACAAGTTTTTTCATTCTATTTTGGTCCCTCAAGTTTGCTCAAAGTTATGTTTTGGTCCCTCAATTTTTTCACGTTCTGTTTGGCCCTTCAAGTTTTTTAAAAGTTTCATCATTAGTCACTAACTCTTTTCCATCCACATTTTTTATTGTTAAAAGAAGGAAAAAAAAAACTAACTTTCATCTGCCAACAATTTTGCTCTTTTATAAAAGGGAAAGATCTTAATGGAAAAGAGCAAAATTATTTCTATAATACCATTTCGCATAATAACTATGTAAAGTTGGGCATAAAGAACAGAAGATCTTACAAGATAGTGACCAAGGACATTCGAATTCTTCAATTTAATTTTGAAGAAAGGATTCTGAGAATTGAGTTCTATTTGGTTTTCATCATGATCATCAGTAGGCAATCCATTGCTTTTTCCTCTTCTCTTCAAAGTCTCATTATTTGTTCTCTGATTGCACCTTGTTTGGATAAAATCACCTGCACAAAGTCAATTTGAGCATTATGTTTATGTATGTATACAAGTATAAAAAACACTATTAACTCTTAGTAAAATTTTTATAAATGAATAAAGAGTAAACTATTAATTTAGACCCTGAAAGATCACCATTAAAAGATTGAAATGTACAATAAGTCCCTAAAAGATCAAATCGGTATATTTTTTTTAGTACCAAATCATTAAAATTATACTATTTAGACCATATATAAAAAGCACTAATTTAGTATACCATTTTGATCTTTCAGGGATTAAATTATACATTTCAATCTTTCACGGGCTGAATTGACAAAAATTATTAGTTTATTCATAAATAAATCAGCCAAAAACCCATTCATGACTTACTATCCATTCCTAGCTACATGGACTTTTTATTATCATTATATTTTACAATTTTTGCATTGAAGCTTACCTAGGTTTTCATCTTCAGAAGAATCAGAATCAATATGAATTACATGGCTTTCATAAGCTTGATGTCCATCAAATTCACACTTAATCATTCTTGTACCTTTCAACTCTTGATCTGTGTTAGAATCATCATCATCCTCTTGAACCCATTTTTTTTTCTCTCCATCTTGTACATTTCTCTGACTATTACCATTGAGAGGTTCTGAATTTCTCTCTCTGGACACAGGAAATTCCTTCACGCAGCCTGTTCTTCCATAGATTGTGACCTTGAATAATTTTGAATCTGTCAAATATTTGAAGACCAAGAAATCCCAATGTTCCAAATTATTTTCTTCCACAAATTCCCTCCATCCCTTTCGGAAACAATAAATTTCCCCAATCTTTTCCACTTCAACTTCCCATGATTTTTCATGATAACCCTTTACCTCAAGCTTTGATGTAATTGGTATTTGATTACCAAATTTCTTGGTAAAAGCTGGTGGGAATTGCTGTAACACAGAACAACAATAAGTTATAAGACCATAAAAAACTTCAAACTTTTTTAAATTTTTTACATATAGATGTCCATCAGAATTAGTGAAATCTAGGAAAAATCAATCCCCATTAACGTACATCAAACCCATTATTGAAAAGGAAAAATGCTTCAATTTTTTCTCTGTTAATTTGTTATATGGACACACAAAATAGTAATAATTATTAAAAAAAAGATACTAACCAAGCCGGCAGAGAAATCATCGAACAATATCTTGAAGAAAGAAGGCTTCTTCTGTTTTCCTACGGTTTTTGAAGGATCACCCATGAAAGCTTTGCAAGAAAGTGAGACTTTAATTCTGAAGAATGAAAATGGCAGAGTGAGAATTATGTAGCGTAAGAGGCATTGAAACTTGAAATTAAGGGTTGATCTTTTTTCTTTCCTTTTCTTTTTTTTTTCAATTTCGAAAAACTGATTACAAACAATGGAGAATGAACTCTACCGTATCTCATAATTAATGAAACGTTCCCTTTGATTAGGACGAGTTTTATGTTAATTATTTGAATCGATTTTTTTTTTTTGGTGAAATTTTGAATCAAAGATTTGATTGGAAACATTATATATAGATATAAACTGATTTGATGATGTTAACCATGATAGGTAATTTGTGTTAACAGTGATAATTTAAATTTGGTAAAAACCTCAATACACTAACAAGGCGTTTGGTACACATATTGGAAAAATAGTCGCGGGATTATGAGCTACAGACTAAGAGTAATTCTGCGTTTGGTACGCGGATTGGAAAAATAGTCCCCAGAATATTGTATTCCCAGGAATAACATAATTTCCTAAAATAACTATTTTTTAATCCCACCCTAGGGGGTGAGATTAGTCTAATCCCATGACATGTGATTATTTTTTCCCATCCAAAATGACTTTATTACTCCTAATTAATTTCCCCTAATTAATTCTTTCTCTACAAACTCTTATCACTTTTCATTTTTGTCATTCTACTTTGGATCCAGGGTCGAAAAAAGATCTTGTGCGTCATATTCTTAGTTACTCATGAATCTATTAATATTATTTAAAAATTTTAATTATGATTAATTATTTTTTTATGATATAGTATTTTTCTCATAAATTGTTTGGAAGAATTTCTATATTTGATAAACTAATAGTTAAGAATAAAAAGTCAAGGGCATATTTATAAAAGTATTAAACATTGCGAGGAATATCAAAGTTGAACCAAACACAAAATTGTAACATTCTTGAGAATATTGCAAAATATGCCTAGGATTATTTTAACTCATCCAAACAGACTTTCTTATAATCCTGGGAATGTGATTCCCGGGAATGAAAAAATAATCCGTGTAGCAAACGCCCCCTAGGTGTAATGCTGACAGAGAAAGGAATAAGTAGAGAGAGAAAGTGGGTCTCACTGAACTTTCTCTCTCTACTCTATTCCTTTCTCTCTCAGCACTACACCCCTAAAGTACTATAGAGAATCTAATTGATCGGTTCTACATGTGTTCATAATTTCTCAAATTGATCACAAATCTACTTTCAAGATATGATTTAACCTCATTTGTTAACGATATCAACTGGACAAAGATAGAACTTTTCAAGAACTAACATATAGTTTCGAACTTGTCATACTGTGACTTGAAATGAAAGAGAGATGACAAAAACTTCACTTAATTGACCCTGAAAATGAGTTATCCACTTTCAAGACTTGATTTGATCTCGTTTGTTGACAGTTCCAAAGTACTCATCAAAAGAAACTCGTACCTCTGGATTTTTTGCATTCAAACTTGAAACTAGATAGATATGATCACATTCTGTTTTTGTTGGACCACTTTGACAAATTATAGAAAGATAGAGGACCAATCTAAAACAAAATGAAACATAAGAGACCAATTTGAAATTCACACCATACAAAAGAGAGCAATGATTACACCCCATGATCCATCGTCCAACATCATTAGTAATAAAAGTAATATGTAGCTTTAAACTCGTTGCAATTTGACTTGAAATGAGAGAAATATGACTAACTTTGTTCGTTTGACTACGAAACTAGTAGCTCCCAGCCCAATTTGATTTTGTTTGTTGATGGCTCCAACTGGGCAAAGAAACAATTAATCAATAATAACACGTGACTTTGAACTTGTCTCAATTACACTTAAAATAACAAAAATATAATCACATTCAGTCGTTGAGACGAATAAGTTAATTTTTTCAGAAAGATATAAGACTAAAATCAGAAAAAAAAAAAAAAAGAAGATAAAAGCTCAAATTGCAACTTACTCCAAATGTAAGAAAGAAAAATTGTAATTTGACCATTTTTTATTTTACTTTTATGTAAAACAATTTTGAGAAATAAGAAAAAGATTTCCATTTAATCAAATTTTAGAATTGGAAGATTTACTATTTATATTTTTACTTCATTCTAATCCTTTAAATTAATCTTATCCAATTCATTTTATTATTTTAATTGCATGAATTTTCCGATGTATCTTTTATGGGAATTAATTTATTGATATACATAAAATAAATAACTGATTCAATATTTTATTTAGACAGAAATCTAAGTTTTGATCATTTTTATTAAAAATAAATAAAATAATTATAACCTTATACATTCATTATTAGAGAATGGACCAATTTTAAAGATTACAAAAATAAAGCTTATGTAAAATTCTAAATTATAAATTTACAATTTAAACAGATTTGCACTACACAATCAAGGAAGGCTGCATAAAGCTATGAAAAGAAAATACAATATAATTGAATCATTATATATATATCTTAAATTCAGATTCTAACAAGAGGAAACTAAACTCCTACTCAAGCAATAAACAAGCATGTTAAAATATAAACAGTTTTTAGCCAAAAAAACAACAAAAAAGGCCACAAGTATAGAGCTTGATGAAGAGTTTTTTCATAAGTTCTTCACATATATATATATATATATCACCTTTTATGTTGTAGATACGAAGAAAGGACTATATCAAAAATTTGACCAATGCCCAAAGGTATTTGAAAAAAAAAATCAAGAGAGAAAATACTTTATGAAAAATAATAAACATTCAACTCTAAAATTTTCAAAAAGCAGAGTCTCGATCTCTAAATTAATTAAGACCAAGCATGATATATGGAAGAATTGGATTCTCTAATATTATTAGAGAAATATTGATTCTCTAATATTATTTGATATTTCATTGACTGGTGAAAATACATCCTAATAATATTGTATAGTAGATTTTACGGTGGAAACACATTTTAACCAAACAATGAGTTACCAAATAATTAGAAAAAATAAATTGATTATCTAATATTATTTGATAACTCATTGACTGGCCAAAATTCATCTCCAAATCACTCCGTAAGTAAAAAGTGAAAGAGAGGAAGCAAAATCTAGTGTAGCTACAAATACAATCTAGTGTAACCAAAATCAATTTCCTATATTTTGAATGATTATCAAGAAGAAAAAACAAAGTTTATATTTTGTGAAGCAACACTACTAGCTATACATCTATATATATATTACTTTTTGAATAACGACAAAGACGATGACAGAACAACCACGACGACGACAACAACAACCACGATGATGCAACAACAACCACGACGGCGACAACAACTACCACAGTGACGACAACAACAACAATTTAAGTAGTAAATTAAATATTAACACTCTTCTCGTTTTAATACCCTCTCATTAATGCTTATTAAAATAACACAATTTTCTAAGTAAAAACTGAACTTTAACCGCATGAAATAATCAATTTCTCCCAAATATGACATTATATAGTATATTCTAGATCATACTCATGTCTCAACCATGTTGATTGTTGAGCATCAAATGTTTTCTTGTGGCAAATAGCACTTTGGAAGAAAAATCATTTGTCATCTCTTGAACTGAGTCTCCTTGTTGAATCCTCAGTGAGACTAAAGCTATGACGATAACAAATTGTACAATTAATTGATGTATGAAGGATGTAAATCAATCATTAGTTGACGTCAGTGTAGTCAAGATCTAAATTTAGATCGTAAGATCGTAAGATCTTACGATCTTGCAAGGCAAGATCTAGTTAAATTGGGTGCAGGATCGTTTTTGAGAAAGATCGTGGTAGGATCGCTATTTTGCTCGTAAGATCGTAAGATCGTACGATTTCATCGATACTGTATTTTTTTTAAAGAAAAAGGTCCAAAATGTTGTTTTTGGGGACTTTTTTTTCAGGGTCCAAAATGCTCCATTTTAAACACTAAAAAATTGAAAACTCTAAGTTTGGTGTTTGAATATTGAGTTTAACTTGTCAAGTATTGAGCTTAACTTGTAGTTCTTTAGGATATGAACGTAATTGGAGTACTTTTGAGAGGGTAAGAAACTTTAAACATGACATTTTATTACAAATCTTATTATTTTATTCTCTTTATATAGTTAAATTAATTATTTATAACCATTCATTATTTAGGTTCACACGAAGAGAATGAATCGTATGATTCAAAAAAAGATGAATGAGTTGGTATATGTTATATTTAATTAAAAATTGAAAGGGAAAAGAACTATAAGGGAGCTTAACAACATAGCAGGTCTTTCTTCTGATGATGAATGGATCACGGAAAATAATGAAAAAAGAGATGAATACATAGAATGAAGTAGAAGACGAAGCCTTTGAAGTTCAAGAAATAGAAAATGTTGAACCTTGTGGCATTGTTGATGATTTGGAGATTCCATTGGATGAAATAGAAATAGGAGACATTGATGATGATGATTTTGATGTGTGATATGTGCTTGGATGAACTTTTTGATAATGTTCTAAATTTGTAATGTTACTCGTGGTTGTTGCCTTGTTTTTTTTTTTTTAATTTTTGACTGAACTTATGATAAACTTTTTACACATCTTGATAATTACATGTTGAGACTATAAATTGATGATGTTGGATAAAAATCTTGAGACATGTTATAAGATGAATTTATGACATATGAACATTTATTTATATATATATATATTCATAGATGGATATTATTAATTGTTTAAATAATTTATATAATATTTTTTAAAGAAATTCATAGGATCTTACGATCCTCGATCCGATCTTGTGATTCGATCTATTTTATACCTCTTCTGATCTTGAGTAAGATCTCGATCTTGACTACATTGGTTGACGTCAAACATTGTTCAAGGGTTTATTAAGGGCAAAAAAAGAATTTACAAATCTTAGTCGTTGCATACACAAAAGTTTTAAAACAAATTTTAGATTCCATGATTATTTTTACGGTTAACACCAATTAAAATTTAAAATTAGTTATTAAGACATTTGATAATAGTTAAATTTTTCTAAGAAAAAATATTGCTTTTTTGTGGACAGAAATCTTAACTTTTCTGTGAGGACTTGTTATAGTTAGTCTAGTATTTATTTGATTTTTTTTTTAATGATCATGAAATATTTTTAAAATTTATTATATGATTAAGATAAGAGCTAATTAATTTATTGTTTAAATATTTTTTTAAAGATCATGAAATATTTAGTCTAGTATTGAGATTATTTGTCTAATTGACCTTAGTATCCGTTTAATTATTTTGTTAATTGATGTAAATATTTATAGTTTTATGCAATAATTAGTTATTGCAACTATTACTATTGAAATCAGGCCAAAAAAAAAAAAATATTACCATTGAAATGTGTGTTAACACTAGTGACTAGACTGAGGTGATCTCTAGTGTTATGAAACATATTTAATGTTATGAAACATTTTGGAACCTATAGTTGATTAAGATTTAAGGGGATGTTTAATTCTTGTAACCTATAGTTGTAGGTTACCCTTACAAGTCCTATAAATAGGTAATGTATGCAAGTGTTGGGGTGATCTCTATGAAGTTAATGATTATATTTTTTTCTCCCCATCTTGTCTCTATTGTTCTATTTCTTCTCTTCCTTCTACATCTTATACATATTATTAATTTTATAACACGTTATCAGCACGAATCTCTGCCAAATTCTGAGTAAGTTTATCATCCTCTAGTTCTCTTTTTATCATGATCAATTGAAGGTAAAAGCTTTTGTGAGGTAAGATATTTTTGTTCTTACTTTAAGACTTGTTCATCATATATGTTATATATAAGTTTATCGTTATCATCATCTTTAAAGTTGAAAGTTTCATATGGCCTGAAGCCATATCACCATTTGATTAGACTATCATCATTTTGTAGATTTATAAAATGAAAAATTGTGACCATCGAAAGTATTATGACAATAACCCTGAAGGTTATAAGTCAATATATACTAATAAATTATTAAAAATATTTTGGATGGCCTGAAGCCAAGCCATATTATTTGCAACAAATTAGTTCATGGAAGGATTGTTGCACAAATTGATGATTTGCCTAAAGCAATCATTTGTCCAATAATAGCCTTAAAGGCTATTAGTTCATATATGAATTGATCATACAAGTGATCATTTTATCATTTCTATTGAGGGATTGTTTATTATTGGCCCTGAAGGCTAATTGTTAATCCATCTTGAAAAATCAATAAATGGCAATTATATAGTTAATGAAAAATATGAGATCGTGGATTAATAGTCTTGAAGACTAATATCAATATATGTATTTTTATATTGTTATGAGATGGAGATGAAATTTGTGATGTGAATTGATTAATGACAAAATGACAAAGTGACAAGATGATAAAATGAATTACTTTTGTCTTTCTTCTTCAATGTGTAACATCTCCTTCATGACCCTTAAATATAAGGTGTAATTTTTACTCTATTATTATACTTAAAGACCTATAACCTACCACCTTCATGATGTAATTAGTGGGTTATAAGTTACATCATTAAGTCCTACATAAAGAGGACTCATTTATATATAAAGTTAAAAAATTAAGATGATAATAATATGATTTGAGGGTGAGCTCTTGAAGAGTTACATCAATGAAGTATATAGGATAGTTCCTGAAGAACTAAGCCTTTTGAGGACTAATTTGTGTATCTATTAAGTTCTTATTGAGGACTAATTTATTATTGAGTTCTTGAATAACTATATCATAAGAATGTGGGGTAGTTCCTGAAGAACTAAACCCTTGATTAACATATTTATGTTTTTTTGTTTATTTTATATATTAATTTTTCATAATATATGTTTAATTTTTCATATATTAATTATTAACCCTGGAGGTTAATATCCATTTTTCTTTTATGAAATATGTATGAATTTATATTGTGTTTATAATTTATTTATGAAATTAGTGATATTGCATATATATGTAAGAAATGATAATGCTATTATGTCAACAATTAATTTGAAATTGCCATGAATCTCTATATCAATTTGCAAACATAAAGTTTAAATAAGGTATTTTATTTGATGTGAATATATATTTCTTTTAGTACAATATTATTTTGTATATAGAAAGTATTGATTATATAATTTAAATTATGTAATAAATTTAGCAGTGTAAAAATAATTCTCTATAAATTAAAAATGATAACTATAGATTCTCCCTTGATATTATATATTTAAATGTTACTAATGCTTTGAGTATCATGATGGGAGAAAAAAATAATAAATGATATTATGTTTCTATTCATATTTACATGATATTTTAATTCTAGTTTTCTAAATTATGATATTAATTGTTTTAATGAGAAAAATAGATGTTCCTCAGTTAACAGTAAATTTAATATGAATGAGATATATATATGTCTTGTAGATAATGTCGCAATACATACTATCTTGAAAGATAAAATGTATTTTATTATCGAGAAAGAAACAAATGGTGTGTTAGTACAAAATTGATTGACAAATATGGAAAAGCCAATGTATTATTATCTAGAGGAACAAAATTGGCTATAAAATAAGCATTATTATGCAATAAGTCTCAGATAAACTTGTCAAGCAAAAATGATTATCATATTGAGTGTTGATGAGACTATAGTGGATGAAAAATTATAATATATTTATCTCACTACAATTGTGATGGGTAAGAAATATTTATTAGAAGTTACCCACATTTTCTCTCTATTTTGTACTACACAAATATTAGCATAATTGATATGCATGTTATGGTAAATCAGAAGTTTACTATTCTAAATACTTTTATTAATTAATATGACCGGTTGGGTCATGTTGATTCAATAATGATGCGAAAATGATTGAGAATTCACATGAGACCATCCATTGTCGAACCAGAAGATTCTTCAATGTAAAGAATTCTCTAATATTTTTGTTCTCATAAAAAATTAATTATGAAAGAATCACTAGTTAAAATTGGGATTGAGTCCCTTACATATCTAGAATGTATGGTGATTATATGGGTCATTCACCTACCATGCGGACCATTCGAATATTTTATAGATGCATCTACAATATGGTCGCATGTGTGATTATTATCAACTTGCAACATGGTATTTGCGAAGAATACTTGTGCAATTAATTTGATTAAGAGTATTATTTCCAGATTGTGTTATTAAGATAATCTGTTTGATAATGCTAGTGAGTTTATGTCTCAAGTTTTTTATGACTATTATATGTTTATTGAGACAAAAGTTGAACGTCCTGAAGCTTACGTTCATATATAAAATGGTCTAGCATAATCATTTATTAAATGCCTCTAGTTGATAGCTAGACTAGTACTAATGAGAACAGAACACACTGTTTTAGCACAGTGATATGCTATTTATACGCATCAGAAAAAGAAATTATTATAAATTCTCCCAATTATAATTGGCTTTGGGTTAGGAGCCATATATTTTCCATCTTAGAATTTTTGGTTGTGCGATTATGTTCCAATTACTCCACCACAATGCGCAAAGATGGGTCCTCATATGTGGGGAGTAAAATATGTTGGATATATATAAATCTCCTTCTATAATCAAGTATATTGAACCAATGATTGGAGATCTATTTACAACAAGATTGAGTTATTATCATTATGATAAATCAATATTTCCAACTTTAGGGGGGAGAAAGTGAACAGTTGGTAAAGAAAAATGATTGGAATTATTGCATTTATTTCATTTAGATCCTCGAATAAAGCAATGTGAACCTGAACTTCATTTGCAAAATATTACCAATCGGTTGCCAGATGCATTTACTGACCTTAAAAGATTTATGAAATCTTATATACCAGTTGTAAATGCTCCAATTTGAATTGATGTCCCAGCAGGACAATCTATTATAATACAGATGAAAGTAAACCACGATTAAAACGTGGAAGACCAATAGGTTCTAAAGATAAAATTTCCTAAAAAGAGGAAAGGAGCAAATAATCAAGATGGTCATATTATGGAGGTAGGTTCTCCTGAAGAGACCTAAGACATAACTAATCATGAAAGTTGAAACCTCAAAGGAGGATCAGGTACCTGAGAATTATAATCTATGTTGCTTTTGCACGGGTACGGGTACTTGCACGGATACGGGTGCGGGTACGGGATCCGCTTAATTTTGAAAATTATGGGGTACGGGTACGGCAACATTTATTTAAATACAAAATTATAAAATATAAATTCATATGATATTTCTTATAAAAGTATGAATGTTTTGTTTATTAATCTAAATAAAATGAAGTTCTAATATAACATAAATAAAATTAGAAAAACATATTGTGAAGTTTTACAAAAAAAAAATTAAAAAAATTAATTTCATAATATTTTAAAGTACCCAAGAGTATTCCTAAGATACGGGTACAGGTACGTACCCGGTACGGGTACAACACCATTTTTGGAGTACCCACGCAACACAGATTATAATGAGAATGATAATGAAGAGATCTCGATAAGTTATGTCAAAAGTGGAACCGAAAATATATTATTGTCGACAACAATTTTTCATATAATGTTGCAACGAAAATAAATGAGGATCTTTAACTTGAAGCTGTCGAAGAATGTTGACAGAAAAATAATTGGCAAAAATGGAAAGATGCAATTCAAGCAAGATTAGCTTCACTTGATAAGTGTGAAGGTTTTGGACCAGCAGTCCAAACACCTGAAGGTGTAAAGCCAATGGGGTACAAATTAATTTTTGTGAGAAAACGAAATGAGAAAAATGGAGTCATAAGATATTATGCTCTATGATCTGACCATATTTCATCATATATTTTAGAGACATTTTAGGGCATTTTATATTCATTTGGGATTCATTTGCATGCCTTTATGTCCTTTTATGATGAAATATGATGCCTTGAGGTTTGACATTATTTGGACTATTTTGTGAGTAATTGTGTCGTTTTCTCGGGTTTAATCTTTATTATTTGATTGATCCTCTTTATCCTGAGAATTCACTTAATTTCTCGATGTTCTTGATAGGTTTTGATGAAGTTCAAAGTGTTGAAATACTTCAAGGAAGGCTTAAGGATGCTTGGAGACGAGTCAGGGACCAAACCGAGAAGAATCAAAAGTCTGGAGGAACCGCCGCCACGCACAACCGCGGCGGGTCCGCGGCGGGTTCGCGACAATTCGTAATTAAGCAGGCCCAAGCCCGATTTGGATGATTCAGACCTAAATTTCTTGGGGATAAGCCGAAAATAGCATATAGGAGAGGTCTGGAAGTCAGAGGGAGGCTACACACTACTTTAGAGAGAGTTTTACTCGTCCCATATCTCGGTTAGCGATTTCCATCATCTCGTGAAGCTGTTCGTGGAATCATGGCAGTCAAATCCGAAGTTGTTCATTTGTCAACCATGAGCGGCTAAACACTCATACCCGGAGGAGCATTGGAGCAAAGCATGAACTAGGGTTTCACCATTAGGGAGTTTTTCTCACACTAGAATTAGGATTTACTTTATTGTTCTTGAATTCTAGTTGAACCTGAGAACTTTTTGGTATTTTGATTCTTGATTAGGAACTTGGTTTTATTGTTTGATTATATCTTGATTATAACCCTTGAGTTTACACTAGTTTGGTTATAATTATAGATGTATAGCTTTGGCAATGTTTATTGTTATAAAGATTATGTTTCTTGATCTTCGTTTATCATCAATTGAATGAGGTTTTCAATACTTATTGTGGATCTATCTTGTTTAAGGTGTTTGCATGATAGGGTTGTTAATCTAGGTCATTAGGTTATTAGTGACTATCTTAGGATGATTTGTGTGGGAATACTCCATTTATCTTTATTAGTGATGATTGCTTAATCCAATTGCTATGTCGGGTGTTTTCTCAATTTGGTTAATCTATTCGTATTATTATTTCTTTCAATTCAATCCTTTAAATCAAAAACACAAAAACATTTATTGCTTTATTTAATTATCGTCTTAGGACATAGATAATCATTCAAAGAACAAATTCCCTTGCTTTCACCCGATTGGTAATAATTTGGTATCGTTTGCAATTAAACTTTGCACAAAAGTTCCTTGAGAGATCGACTCGGATTGCACCACTATAGTGCATTATTTCCGGTATTTTGGCCACCTAGCGACGGGTGCGGTCACTCTACTTGTACAAAAAGGCTTTTCTCAAATGACTGGCATAGATTACGTGGTGGATGCAATTACTTTCAGATATTTTATTAGTTTGGCAGTGCGTGAAAAGCTTGATATGCATTAAATAAATGTGGTCACATGCTATAGCTTAGTGAATAATAAAATTCACATGAAAATCCTTGAGGATTTAAATCACTATAAGCATGCAGGATTTTCTGAGAAAATTGTTCAAAATTTGTCCTTCAATAGGTCGAAATGATAGAGATATGTGATACATTCATCTCAATGAATATATCTGTTGAATGAATGATATAAAAATGATCCATTTTGTTCATGTATTTTCATTAGGAGACATGAATCAAAATGTGTGATAATTGATGTGTATGTTGATGCTTCAAATATTGTGAGAACTCCTAAAGAGTTCCAAGATATAGTATATTATTTAAAGAAAGAATTTGAGATGAAAAAGTTTAGAATATCAAAGTTTTGTCTCGGCCTGTAGATCGAGCACCTAACTAGTGAAAATTTGAGATTATTTAAAGTTATAAAGCACTTCCATTGAGTATCCCCAATGGCTGTAAGATTGTTAGATATAAATAAGTGAAGATTTTATTTTATTGAAATTACATACTAACTCAACACATCCAGAAGATGTGTAATTTGCCTTTGCAAGAAAATGTATCAACTATATTGTTTAAAGATAATATAGCGTATGTGTAGCTCACTTAAAAGTATTATACATCAAATGAGCTATAAGGAAACATATTTCATCAAGTTTGTTCTTCATTCACAATCTTCAAGGAAATGTGACAAAGAAGTTCAACAAATTCATTCAAGCAACAATTACTTAGGTTTATTCACCAAGGCATTACCAGTCACAAATTTTGAAAAGTTGGTGCATGAAATTGGAATGCGATGACTAAAAGATGTTTAGTGATGCAATCATCAGGGGGAGTCTAAGTATGTTGTACTCTTTTTTCCTTTGTTAAGGTTTTGTCCCACTGGGTTTTCCTGACAAAGGTTTTTAACGAGGGAACTTATAATGGGAGCATAATTGTAATGGTGTACTCTTTTTCCTTCACTAGGTTTTTGTCCCACAGGGTTTTTCCTAGTAAGCTTTTAATGAGGCACATTTTGGACATCCAAGGGGGAGTGTTATGAAACATTTTATAGTGGATGTCCTTACCACTCCCAAAACTCCCATATTAAATTCTGTCATGTATAACCCCTAATTGATTAAGATTTAAGGGCATGTTTAATTCTTGTAACCTATAGTTGTAGGTTACCCTTACAAGTCTTATAAATAGGTAATGTATGCAAGTGTTGGGGTGATCTCTATGAAGTTAATGATTATATTTCTTCTCCCCATTTTGTCTCTATTGTTCTATTTCTTCTCTTCCTTCTACATCTTATACATATTATTTTATAACAGTTCTTTATTAATTTACTTACCACTTACCTAATTACTTAAATCGTTATATATATAATTCATTACAAATAACTCCCGCGCACCCAGTACACCCACTATTTTTAACTGCACCATCTGAATTGAGTTTAAAACCATCATGATCAACCATCATGAGCTTACAAGAAGCATAATCATCAACAAAATGTTGAATGATTCCTATCGGATCAAAATGCCAGTAGGTTACTTTAATAATTAGAGAATAAAAAACAAAAAACATAGGTCAAAACCCAATTTTGGTCTCTAATGTTTGCTCGAGATTTCATTTTAGTCTCTAAAGGTTTTTTTTTAATTCCGTTTTGATCCCCAAAGTTGCCAAGAAGTTTCACTGTTAGTTCTTGAGTTATTTCCATCCATTTTCCTTCATTTAAAAAAAACAAAAGAAAGGGGAAAACTGACTTTCACCCAATGACAGTTTTACTCTTTTGCGTTAAGGTCCTTTTTCGTTTGCAATAGGGGTCAAAACAAAACAAAGAAGAAATAAATAGGGGCCTAAGGAGGCGTTTGGTACACGGATTGGAAAAATAGTCCTGGGATTATGAGCTCCGGACTAGAGTAATCCCGCGTTTGGTACGCGGATTGGAAAATTGTATTCCCAGGAATAGCATAATTTCCTAAAATAGCGATTTTTTAATCTCACCCTAGGGGGTGGGATTAGTCTAATCCCATGACATGGGATTATTTTTGCCATCTAAAATGACTTTATTACCCCTAATTAATTTCCCTTAATTAATTCTTTCTCTACAAACCCTTGTCACTTTTCATCATTGTCATTCTACAACTCTCTGCCCCTCTTGAATCTCTTCTTGTTGATATATATAATATTGCTTTCGTATGCTTACACACACACATATATATATATATATATTTCATTGCTTTCGTATGATATATATATTTCATTCTCAACTAATAGTTTATCAAATGTAGAAATTGTTCAAAACAATTCATAATTGTTTTGAAAAATTTCTACATTTGATAAACTATTAGATGAGAATAAAAAGTCAAGGTCATATTTGTAAAAGTATTAAACATTCCCAGGAATATCAAAGTTGAACCAAATACAAGATTGTAACATTCCTGGGAATATTGCAAAATAATCCTAGGATTATTTTAACTCATCCAAACAGACATTCTTATAATCCTGAGAATCTTATTCTTGGGAATCACATTCCTGAGAATGTGATTCCCGAGAATGAAAAAATAATCCGTGTACCAAACGCCCCCTAAATGTATTTTCACCACAAGGACTAAAAAAAGTAGGCCGAAGTCCTATTTTGGTCCCTCAAGTTTGCTCAAAGTTCCGTTTTGATCCCTCAACTTTTTTTCGTTCCGTTTTGATCCCTCACCTTTCCAAAACGTTCCACCGTTAGTCCCTTCCACTTTTCCATCCAAATTTTTTGTTAAAAAAGGAAACAAATAACTTTTCCATCCATTAAGGTCCTTTTTCTTTAATCTTATAATAAGATTAAAATGTAAGGAAAAAAATGAAATGGGGATTTAAATTGATTCTACACCAAAACCAAAATTAAAAAAAAAAAAACTAACACAGACCCCATCTTCATCTTCTTCTTCTTCCTTTTCTTCTTCTTTCTTCTTCTTTGTTGTTACTGTCGCTGCCGCTGTCGGAGGTTGTCCTCTCCAGCGAGTTACACAACTATTCCAACGACTTCGAATACTTCAAACACAAGGTTTATTGACCTATTGAGTTCAATGACGACCTTCATTTTTTGAAAAAATGATAAGAAAGTCACTGAAAAGTTACACAATCGTTGAAAAATTATAGAATCACCGAAAATTATATCTCCGGTCATTTTTTTCACAAAATGAAAGCTGTCATGAACTCAGAAGGTCAAAAAACCTTGGGTTAGGAGTTTTCGAAGTTGTCCGAGTTGTCATGTAACTCGTCGGAAAGTTCGTCGGAGAAGACGATCGGCGGCGGCGGCGACAGAGGCGGCAACAGCTGCAACAGATGAAGAAGAAGAAGAGGAAGAGGAAGAAAAAGAGCTGCTGCTACGCTTTTGTTCTTTAGTTGTGGTGTAAAATCAATTTAAATCCTCATTTCATTTTTTTTCCTTATGTTGTGATCCTATTATAAAAGAAAAAGGACTTTAACACAAAATTATATAACTTTTGGGAGATTAATGTTATTTTTTCCCTTTTTTAACGGAAAAATTGGATGAAAAAGTAGGAGAGACTAACGGTGGAATGTTTTGGAAAGATGAGGGACCAAAACAAAATGAAAAAAAATGATGAGGGACCAAAACAGAACTTTGAACAAACCTGAATGACCAAAATAGGACTTCGGCCAAAAAAGTAAAAGTAAAAATCACTTAAAAGTCCATCCAATATTGTTGTGTAATATTTCTCTCTCCTATTCAGTATTATGAAAACATTAAGGACCAAAATGAAGTTTTGGCTGAAAAAATATCATGTTTCTTTTCTCTTTCCTAGAGTGAACATCGGTCGGGTTTGGTTTGTGAACAACACAACCCGTCCTAAAAAGTAGGGTTGGGCATCGGCCGAAAAAATATCATCTTTTCTTTTTAGCCAAAGTCTTATTTTGGTCCTTTAATTATGCTCAATATTTCAAATTAGTCCCTCAGTTATTTTTCGCTCCGTTTTGATCTCTCATTTTTCCAAAATGTTGCACCGTTAGTCCCTTATCTTTTTGCAAATTAAAACCTTGCGTTTCTTTTCCTTAATTTGTGGACTGATTTCACATAAATTTCCTTGATAAAACAGAGAAAGCGAAGGATAATTTTCGTAAAAAAAATCAAAAAACAAAGACGAAAAAGAAACAAAAATCATATGGTGTTTCATATTTTTAGTGGGTTTTTTTTTTCGATTCTGCGTTTTTTCTTCTAAATTTGTTTTTATTTTATATTGGGGTTCAACTTGTTTGTTCCATAAGTAAGAGTATTGACAATAAAAACAATCCAAAGGCATTCAAGTTCTCATGAAAATGTCCCAAAGTCGGTCTTTTAATTTTGTTTTTCATGAATTTGTCTACTGGTGGGATTCTAATTTGAACGGAAGAAGAAATGCTGTAGAAATCTAAAAAAATAGGTGAGGGTGGGTTTCAATTTTTTTTTTTTTTGAAACTTACGGACTAATAAATTGATTGTGATAAAGAATTTTTGGGTTGAAATAGAATTAAAAGAGGGTGCTTTCGTGGGAAAAAGTTCTGAAAACGGGAATAATGGAATCATAGATATTCTAGGGACTTTTTTTTGGTGATTTTACTTTTACTCTTTTTAGTCCATGAGTTGAAAAATACATTTAGGCCACCATTTGTTTATCTCCTGATATACACTCTACGGAATTATTCCTCGGAATTAATATCAGAACACAGGAGGCACCCGGCGAGGAGACAACCCAAGCAGGTTCCCTCCCACTCAAGCATTTAATGCCAAGATATTGGCATTAAATGCAAAGATCCTTGAAAGCACGTGACAGGAGGAAAGACACACGCGAAAAGACTGAAACGCCCCCTGCACGTAGAAGAGTCGACGAAAAGCACTCTTGGCTATCACTGACAACCAGGAAGGAAGGTTGGACATCCCACCGTACCTTGGCAGTGATAGCTGTCACATCAGGAGCAGAAAGCTACACCAACCCCCTTTTTCCTACACATCCCGAGAACACCCCTAACGTCCCTGAGAGACCTCGTACGAACATGGGACAAAAGGGAGGGAGGATAAAAAGGAAAGGGGGAGCCTTTTCTAAGGTAACAACTCTCACTCTAAAAAAACACTATTCTCCATTATTCTCTGATCTTCTTTCTAACTTAAGCATCGGAGGAGGATCGCAGGGAATCCCCTGTACATTCATGCTTGCAGGATCCGACGACCCCAGACATCCGGAGACTGTCATTCTACTGTGAACTCAAGGTTAGATTTATACTAATCCAGCTTTGTAGTTTTCATCTCCTATTGCATTTTGATCCCTATTATATAAATAAAAGACCCTTAATGCAAAAGAGCAATATTATCAAGGGGTGAAAGTTAGTTTTCTACTTTTCTTTCTTTTCTTTTCTTTTCTTTTCTTTTTAACGGAGGAAAGTGAATTGAAATTACTCACGAACTAATTAACGGTGAAACTTATTGGCATGCGTGCATAACTTTGGGGACCAAAACCAAAGAAAAAAATCTTTAGTGACTAAAATGGAATCTTGAGCAAACATTAGGGACTAGAATAAGGTTTTTGCCTAAAATATATAACTTAACTTTCATCTCGCCTCTCTCACTCACTCACTCTCCCTCTCTTTTTCCCCCTCTCTCTCCCACACACACATAAATTATATAAAATATAAAATTATTTAAAAATTGAATTATTGAAAACATTAAAAATAATTTTAAATTAGTAAATATATTTAGATTTGAAATAACTAACTTATTTTATAAAAAAAATGAAATTTTTAGTAAAAAATAATATTACATAAAACAATAAAGTTTTAGTAAACATGGGCATGGGAAATGTTTGTTCAAAAAAAAAGAAGACATGGGAAATGGTCGTTGGGCATGGACATGAGTTATTTTTTTGTTAATATATATTTTCATGCATTACCATATTATGTATATGTTTTAAATAATTTATTTTGTATTATAGTTTTAAAAGACCGACTATTAGAAGGCTCCACAAACAATTATAATAATATAGATATATATTAAATTTGGTCATTGATAAAATCTCTTCTCATTTAAAAATCGCGGAATTTTTTTGTTATTGACTTCCTTATCAAATATTAGTGTGCCACGAGCCTCTTACACTGCGGCACATAGCCATTTCATCCTCAATCCTCTTACATTCAGTCGTGAAAATATAACTTTATCTCCGGTACGTAGATAAAGTCTACTATTTGGTGTTTGACAGTTAAAGGCGAGCCCTGAAGGAAAAAAGTTTCAGAAAAAAGGCATCCAAGTCAGTAACCTTCTATTGTATTTATTTTTATGTGTTCAAATCCCCAAGTCGGGTCTCGGGACCCCATCTTCCTTCATTAGTATTAGAGTCTAGGTTACGCTAATCTTTGTTCTCTAAGGCTTTGTGGAGCCAAAATGTTGGAGGATATATTTGTCACTTTCCACCAATTTGTTTTTTTTTTTTTTAGATTTGTGTTAGAGAATCAATCATCTCAAAGAATGTTATATGACCAATAGTACAATTGAATTAGTTACAAGCCACACCATACTCGTGTAAGGCTATACAGACTGAATACAAATATATAGTATATAAGGACCATTCTATCCTTCTGCTCTAACTATGTTAAAATATTTGTTATCGTGTTTCCAAAAAAGTTTGTAGTTTATGATATTTTTATTTGTATGGGAAGACAATCCGGAAATTATGTTTTCCTCAAACCTAATAACATGTATAGGATCCAGGATGGAATATTTGTTTAGAAATATGTGTAGGTTTTCTATACTTGTTTTTATATTTTTTGATTTGAACTTTGGGATATGCATAAGTTCCTTAATTTTAGTATTTATTACTATCTTTGGTTTTTTTTCTTTTTTTAACTAATATTACTATCTTTGGTTTAATTTGCGTGATGGTGTAAAAGTTTCTCTCTTAAGTTTTCAAAGATTGACAAAAAGTTTCAAATTTCTTTGCCATGAGGTTGTCAATTTTTTATTTTTTAAATTTAAATTTGAATATTGGTTTGATGCTTTATACCCTAAACTTAGAATATGCCTATTTTTTCCCTCATAATGATGATATTTGGATCCCATAGTTAATTAATTAATTAGATATTATTATAGTATTGGGGTTTGGGGACAGAGCATTGTTCACTGAACTTTTAATAAAAGTTCGACCGAGAATAACTTTTCTCTTTTAGCCCTCAATTTTGGCAATTTTTTGCATTGTTTGTCATTTTTACTAGAAGAATTGAAATATCGGGAGAAACTAGGGTTAGTAGGAGTATAAAGAGTGGCATGTGGACTGTTTAAATGGGTATGAGAATGTTTAAAAATTTCCTAAAAGTTTCACTATTGGTCCCTAAAGATTGAATATAATCATATCTCTACCGTTTCGAACCCGAATGCAATTAATTCAAAACTATGAGTTAACTTTGATGAATTCTTTCTTTGCCTAGTTAGAGTGATCAACAAACAAGGTCAAATTGAGCATAAAACTCATGCCCGAAAATGGGTTGCTTGTTTCATAAATTTGGTCATATCTCTCTCATTTGGAATTGATTCATAAGTTTTATGTTCAATTTGACCTCATTTGCTGATGAATCCTACTAGACAAAAAAAAAAAACTCATCAAATTTAATCGTATTTGGGTTTGAAATGAGAGATATATGACCATATTTAATAGTCATAGACCAATAATGAAACTTTTAAGAAACATTAAGGACCAAAATGGAATAAGAAAATATTAAGGATCAAAATAAAAGTTTAAATAAATATTAGGGAGGAAAATAGGTTTTTGACCTTTTTCTTAATGGAAGATTCGCATATTGTTTTTTAATTATAAGAAAAATTTTGTTGTTTTCTGAAGGTGTTTTTGTCAATTGATGACTAGATGCGTGATGCGACACATCAACAGTATTGGCAATAGCACTTTATTGGGTAGTGATGAACCAGGATTTGGCCGGGGGTCGTTTCCCGGTTCGCTGCAAGATATTCCTGCAAGACAATGAATCACAGGGGGGTTCCCCTGTGATTCACCTCCGAAGCTTAAGTTAGTAAGAGTATGAGCTAGCATGAGTAGTGTGTGAGTAATGAGTTACGTACCTTTCATAGGGTTACCATCTTGTATTTATAGGCTTATTGAGGAGAGTCTCATCCCAACCAACTTCCTTGATTGTAGGAGAGATATCTTGAGTGATATGGGAGGTGAATCATAATCTTAACTGATTGTAATCTTAACTGATTTGGCAGTTAAGATAGTGGGAAAGACGTAGTTAATGAGAGAGACGTACACTCATTAACCTTCTGGGCCTCCAAGTTATTGGGCCTATTATCACTAGTCCCAACAAAAGGAGTGAAGCTCTGTCCCCATCAGTGGAGTCCCTACCCGGGGCGTTGCTGCTCGGCTATTATCATAATCTTCCTTATTTCATGTAGGAAGATACTGTTTTGTTAATTAAGGAATAGTGAGTCTCTATTTCCTTTTTTGTGTAGGGCGCCCTGATGGCCAAGGCAGAGATCTCTGGGGGATCTGTCTTGATTGATAGCGGATCTTGGTTGATCTTTGATTGGTTCCTGATTGGTTCAGGGAATGTTTCCTTATTCCTCGCGTCCTTATGCTCCGTGGGCGCCCATGCCCTCTATGGTTATGGGCGTCCTTGCCCTAGCGGGGTTAAGGGCGTTCTCGCCCTACCTTGTGGGCTTATGGCGTGCTGGGCCAAGGGCATCTTCTGCCAGTTGGGCCTC
>QANZ01051615.1:12329-25557 GCA_003254925.1 Chamaecrista fasciculata | reverse complement strand
ATCAAATAAAATGATTGGCCCTAGGGCACAATCTCCAACAAAAATATGATCTTTTTCAATTTGCATTGTTTCCTGATATAGAATATTTCAACTTTAATGATAGGATCAAAAGAAATAAGGTAATCATGCTAATCTGTCATAATGACGCATCTGATATAGGAAATTTCAATTCATGCCTTTAATTTATTTCCAAATGAAGTTTAAAGCAGACATTTAATTCTTAATTCAATTAGGCATGTGGCAATAAATTCACAAACAACTTAGTAAATTCACCAACGAATCCTGAGGAATGATTTTTAGGAATATATTCTGTGAAAATCATAGGATATGAAAATGAGTATCATTTGGCTTAGTCTGAAAATACATATTGGGACATCAAACTCTCAGTTTATGCAATATAGTCCCTACAAGGCATATTCTCATATAATACATTAAACATACATAAACATGAATATTAGGCCTTGAGATAAAACATGAAATGGGACAGAAATATATTCAGAAGCTGCAGATTAGTCCCTGTGTTTGATAAAAGATAACGGATGTTGCAATATAGTCCAAACACATAGTTAAACAAAATTTTTGCAAATTATCAAAAACATAAATAATTAATTATATCAAAATTTAGTCCAACAATCTCCCCCTTTTTGGTAATGGCAAAAATTTTTAAAAGTTTGCATGAAAAACATTTTCATAATCATAAGGATGAACATAAGGATGTTCCTCCCCCATTCAATTTCAAAAAAGCACTAAGCTTTGTTTCTTCCCCTTTGACATATAAAGAGACATTGAGATACAGAGATTACCTTTGATTCTTATAGGATGAAAAATTTTCATATTTCTCCCCCTTTGACATAATCAAAAAGGGATCACTTAACCTGGAAGGTTCTTTAAAGCATGTAGATTTCTTCAACACATGAAGTTTCTCTCCCAATCTTTATCAAACATATATCTCCCCTTTTATACATTACTCGTTCAACATGATAAAGAGATAAGTGATATAAATATTACCTTTTGATTTTAAGGAGATACCAATTTACAAGTTTTCTTCCCTTTTGACATACTAAGAATATATGAGGTTCCTTTAAAAAGTCTTAGTACAAAACATCCATACAAGGAACTAACAACAATGATATATCCATTAATTCAATTTCTTTATATCTTCATATTTCACCTCTTATGAATATTTCTCCCCCTTTCAAGAACAATATATGACATATATATAACATGGAAAGGGATACAGAAAGTTCCTTGAGGTTATAATAAGGAACATGCAGATGCCCATATTTGAACATATAACTCTTATGCAAACTACTTTCCTTATTTTTCTCCTCCTTTTAACATTCCTTACCTTAGATATGCAAACTCATATTCTTTTGTTACCCTTTTGACATAATCATGAAGCATAATATCCAAGGTAATAGAAAAACATAACACATAGGATTTAAACATGAGCATATATCCTTAAGATATTCTTAAGGAAATTACAGTTATAGCATAAACCTATGTCAAACATATATACCACACATAAAAATGTCAATCATGATTTCAGTAGGTGGTCAAAGTTGATTCCAAGAAATAAAGTAAAGAAAATGCATGTGGAATCATTAATTAAAGTGATGAAAAGATATGCATAAACAATTTTCTAAAAAAAAAAAAAAAAGATAACACAAAGTCACATACACGAAGTATAATAAGATCAAATCACATGTTATATGATGTGCATGTACTATCAGGATGCATGTAAGGAAGAATGATAAAAATGTAACTTAAGGATGTCCAGAGAAATTATTCCAGGAATAATGGGTTTCCTTAAGTCAGACAAAAAACGTATAAGTTCTTCCTTAGCATATGTTCTTCAGGAATCGTATGATTTTCATGAATAATATTTCCTTAAGAAATCAAGGTTCTTAAAGCATTCATAGTTTTTAGATTAAAGGAAACTGTATCTTGTGTACCTGGTTAGCTTAAAGGAAGTGTTATAAGTTTCAGATTGCTTCCTTGAGTTTTTGGATTACTTCCTTGAGTTTACACAGGAGTGCAAACTTCATATTCTTCTCCCTCTTTTGACATAATCAGAAATGGATGAAGGATAATCTGCATATGTCTTTAAAGCACAACAAAATATATATCCAGGCAAAGTCCAACAATCACATAGTAGCAAAATATGCATATATTCATGTACATATGACTTAGTGGCCTCAAAATTAAGTTTAGCAATTAAATCTGAGATCCTAGCAGCAAAAGATCCTAACAAGTATTAACAATTCATTTCAATCATCCAACACAGAAATTGAATATGAAAATACAGAGATTTCTAGCTTTGGCTTGTGAGGAATGATGGTTGATCTTGATGAGAGAGAAAATGTACAATTATGACATGTTTTTAATGCAATAAAAATGTACAATTATGACATTGAAGATAGTTGGTGCCATCAAAGAATGGAGGGACATCCATAGGATATTCTTCTTGCATTTTCACTATTTGATCTTTTCCTCAAGGTGGTTAAACCTAAAAAATAGAGGACCTGCTCTGATACCAATTGTTAGAAAATAAGATAGTGAAAATATCCCAAGAGGGGGGGTGAATTGGAAACTTTAAAATCTTTTCCTGAAAATTCGTTCCTTGAAAAGCTTCCAGAGGAAGTATGACAGTTCCTTATACTTAGAAGAGTATATTCAAAAACTAAGTTGTTCCTGAAAATATATTTCCTTGAAAAATCCTTGTGAGGAAGTCTGACACTTCCTTGAACGTACTTCCTTGAAAATACTATCAGGAAGTGTAACTCTTCCTTAAGTATACTTCCTTGAAAAATATTGTTAGGAAATAACAATGTTCCTGGACGCAGCTTCCTTTAAAATCAGTGTAGAATAAAATGTTCAGGAAGTGCGTAAAAACAGTTTCCTTAACAAAAATAAATATTCAGGAAATGTAAAGAGTTAAGTTAAGGAACAAACACACCAAAACTTTTAGTAGTTCAAATAAGGGTATGATCCTTGATACGGAAATTTCACTTATCCTACATCCACACCTCTAACCAACCAGCTAGAGGTCTCTTTATATATTGTATCAAAATACAATCTGCACGAAGCTTGGGATCACCCTACAGGTTTTACAACTTAACCCACATATGCTCTAAGGCAAGTCTCTCGGTATATTACTCCTTACGGAACCACACACAGCTCACCTACAAAGGTTTCACCCTAGGAGTTCACCTTCACTTCCTTAAAGCATACAACACGGGATAACCAACTTGGTTTTACAACACAACCCAAATGACTCTAAGGAAAGTATCTAAGTATATTGCTCTACAAGGAACCACACACGGTTCACCAACACTGGTTTCACCCTAAGAGCTCACTATCACTTCCTTAAAGATTTCACACTCAAGAATACAAGATGAAGAAGATTTTTGATTTATCTCACAAAGAGATTTTCGCTCAGGAACAAGAAGCACAAAGCTTTGGGAAGTCTGCACACAGCAGGAAGGATGTCTCCACACAGCAGGAAGGTCTTCTGCACACATCAGGAAGACTGCACTTAGCAGGAGGAAATCTAAACGTGGAGAACTGATGATTTTGCACACAGCAACTTTCTAGATCGCTTCTCTCTTATTTTTCAACTTCAGAACTTCATTCTTTTATATAAAACCAGAGCTAGCCGTTGTAGAAGATAGGAATGACAGCATCAAATAGGCATTTCCTTTGATTTTGCTAATTGTCATAAGTGAAGGATCTGAATTGTGGTTGACCTGCAAGATGAAATAATCTAATTAGTATATTGTATTAATTCCGATTAACCAAGATTTCAGATTGTAAATAATTGTTTGTTAAGCTCAAATCTGATCTTTTTCAATTTGCATTGTTTCCTGATATAGAATATTTCAACTTTAATGATAGGATCAAAGGAAATAAGGTAATCATGCTAATCTGTCATAATGACGCATCTGATATAGGAAATTTCAATTCATGCCTTTAATTTATTTACAAATGAAGTTTAAAGCAGACATTTAATTCTTAATTCAATTAGGCATGTGGCAATAAATTCACAAACAACTGAGTAAATTCACCAACGAATTTTGAGGAATGATTTTTAGGAATATATTCTGTGAAAATCATAGGATATAAAAATGAGCATCATTTGGCTTAGTCTGAAAATACATATTGGGACATCATACTCTCAGTTTATGCAATATAGTCCCTACAAGGCATATTCTCATATAATACATTAAACATACATAAACATGAATATTAGGCCTTGAGATAAAACATGAAATGGGACAGAAATATATTCAGAAGTTGCAGATTAGTCCCTGTGTTTTATAAAAGATAACGAATGTTGCAATATAGTCCAAACACATAGTTAAACAAAATTTTTGCAAATTATCAAAAACATAAATAATTAATTATATCAAAATTTAGTCCAACACTAACGTTTCACATTGGGGGCACAACTGACACAAATAAAACGTTAGGGGCATAACTGAAAATCACTGCAAACGTTAGAGACACGAAATGGTGTTTTGCCCTTATTATTGTAAATTTCATTCACATGAATGTGAAAAATAATAATAAAATTCATGTATAGTCAATTTTTTTTTTTTAAAAAAACTTATATCCGTATCAAATTTATAGGGGTAAATTACAATAAACGTATCAGTGGTTTATACAAAATGATTGGCCCTAGGGCACAATCTCCAACACCATATGCGTGTATCTCTATACATCGAAGTCATGCTGGTCTTATTTCATTCACATTCCCACATGAATAATCGACCAGGGACAGTTTAGAGTAATTATCACATAATTAATCAAGGATTGTTATCACAGTAAACATGCTAATAATATGATAACAACATAATTTAAAATCTATAAATTAATCAAATAATATGTTCAAACATATAAAATGATTGGCCCTAGGGCACAATCTCCATCAAAACCTTTATCCAAAAATATCTCATCCTCACGCTTTCCAAGAGCATCTAATCTCAACATCATCTCATCCAACCCACCACCAAACACCTATCATCTCATCTCATTTTAATATCTCAATCTCATTTCATTATTTCTTACCATTTATACCCCTATACAAAATAAATAAATCCAACAACCTATTTCACCTAACCACAATCATTACATACCCTTTTATATAATTTCACACCCTATTTAACATCATTTTCTCTAAAATCACCCAAACACCAATACATCATCTCATCTCATCTCATTACAACATCATCTCATCCAAGTCACTTGGATGAGATTGGCTTGAGCTGCAATTGCTCCCAAACAGGCCCGAAGTAAATGCTCTCTATTTCTAGGCTGAGTATTTTTTTTTAGTGCATGAGATAAATGGAGAAATAGAAAGGCAAAGAGTCAATAAGCTTGTAAAAAAAAAAACTCTATTTATCAAACTCTTTTTAAAAGATTTTTTGAGTTGAGCGCTATTATTTTTAATTATCAAAGTTGTTTAGATATAAAATGACAAAAGTACTTATAATTAATAAAATGAATCAAAAGAATAACTTTTACAAGTATTTTAAGTGAAAATTACAAAATTAAACTTCTTAAAAAAGTTATATTTTAACTTTTTTTTGTAACTTCACTTTTTTCCTAAAAATTTACCTAAACAAGAGTTTATGTTTGTAAAAGATTTTTTTTTAATTAAAAAAGTGCTTTTTAGAAAAGAAAAAAAAACCTATCCAAACGGGCTCCAAGTCTGGTCTTACACAATAATAAAGGCCAAAAAGTCCTATTTTTGTCCTTCACGTTTGTTTAAAGTTTTGNTATATATATAAATAATTAAATATTCATAATTTTTAATGAAAAATTTAAAAATTACAAGTTTTATTCATAATATATGTCATATGTATTATTATTTTCTCTTATATGTCATGTTAAAGTCACAAAAAAATGATTTATATTCTAAAATTTATGAATATGTGTCGTGTCGGTGTCGTACGGGTGTCGGACACTGACACGTGTCTGACACGGCGACACGCCCTCAAAATGAAGTGTCCATGCTTCTTAGTTTTACACCAAATTAAAAAAAAGACCAAATTGCACAAACACCCCCTAAGTTTTAGGTCAGGTGCACATAACACCCTTAAGTTTTAAAATTGTGCTTGAAGGACCCCTGAGCTTTCAATTTTGAGCAATTAAGACCCTTCTGTTAACTTGCTATCCAAATTTGTCATTAAGTGCCACCTCAACCCATGTTGAAAAGGCAAAAGTTCTATTTTGGTCCTCAAGCTTCCTCAAAATTTTGTTTTGGTCCTTAAAAGTTTTGTTCATTCCGTTTTGGCCCCTCAAGTTTTCAAAAACTTTTATAATTAGTCCCTAGTCAGGTTCCACCCACTTTTTCCATTAATTAAATTGATTTTTGTCCCCTAAATGTTTAAATTTCTTGCATTAAAGTTCTTTTCTTTTTATAAAAGTATTAAAACATAAGAAAAATAAATAAATGAGTTTTAATGGATTTCACGCCAAAATAAAAAAAATCAAAAAAAAAAAAGAACACAGTCTTTGCTTCTCTCACTTTCTCATTAAAACTCATTTATTTATGTTTTTTTATGTTTTGATCCTATTATAAAAGAAAACAAACTTTAATGCAAAAAGTTTATACTTTTGGGGGACGAAAATCAATTTTTTTTAATGGTAAAAGTGGATGAAAATTGACTAGGGACTAACCATAATTTTTTTTTTTTGAAAACGTGAGGGATTAAAACGGAACGAACAAAACTTTTAAGGACCAAAACAAAACTTTGAGGAAACTTAAGCGACCAAAATAGGACTTTGGCCTTTTTGAAATGGGTTGAGGTGAAATATATATGACATATTGACATCAAATCAATGATGTACCAAATGGTATGTACTTATTTGATTAGCAATCAGATCTCTAATTCAAATATTCATCTAGATAAAGTATAAAACTCTGTTGCTTTTACATTCTAAATCGCATCAAATAAATTGATGAGAATGGTTTTTTAAAAATGAAAAAAGAAGATTGATACTCTTTAGAATGTTTAGTTTGATGGGTATGTGTAATTTGAGGTAGAAATTGTTAGACAACGTTTCTTGAAAATTATATATTAACCTTTGATGTTTAATATATGAGGTAACCAAAGAGTATCAGATTTGGGGTTGTATCATGAACTTGTAAAAATTTCCTCTCATAGAATTATGAAGCTCCTTTATAATGTATCATGAACTTGTAAAATTTTCTCTTTTTTTTTTTGGTGTTGAAAAATTTTCTCATTTGTTTGGGTTAAATTCAGTCATTTTCACCCTTGGAGTGATAAAAATCTACGATATGCAACAGATGATGCCATACCTTGTTTTTTTTTCTCTACTTGTTATTATTATTTAATTGTTCATTAGGCCATCATTAAAGAAGAATGTAACCAAACCTTCTTCATTTCCTGATTTCGCAATCCACCTTAGAGGGATGCTTTATAACTTAACCCTTGTGTGCGTGTCTTGTTAGTAATCTTATATTATATGGCTCCACTCCTCTCTGGTCGTCCATGTTTAAAATTATATAGTTTATGAAATTAAAAATAAGAGAAAATTTATTATTTGGTCTCTCTTTCTTTACTAAGTTAACAATTTAGTCTCTTATTTATTTTACATACATATAACGTAAGGCACGCAAAGCCCCTAGTAATATATATGACCACACTTCTTTTTTTCTCACTTTTGTAATTAACATATACAAATTACCAATTATATATATGCATGAATGCAGTACTTGTGCGATGAGTTATTGAATAAAGAAATAAACTATAAAGTTGTGTGCTTGGAGGCATTATGTAATAGATGTGAAGAGTGTTGTATACAAGAACACAAATTATGAAGATGATATACAGCTCCCACATCTCAGCTCACTCAACATGAAGATGTCAATTCCTCCAGCAAAAGCATTTGTGGTTTTTAACTTCTAGTGGTTGCCGAATGTAACTCTATTTATATGAGCAACAGTTGAAATCAGAAAAACATACCAACCCGTTGGAAGATCCCGCGACGTTGAAGAATGACTTGATGTTCTTGAATTGATCGATAGGAGGGGATTTTAGGGCACGAAGTTTGAGGATTTTTTCTTCATGTTCTTGTTTTTCTTCTTTGGAATAGATCTTGTAAGCCTCTTGAGTGTAAAGCACGTCCCTTTCAAATTTTCAAAGCTTATAATTTGAAAGAGGATGGATTCTTCTTCGTTGGTGGTGTTATTAGTGAAACAATAGGATCAAATTGTGTGAAAGGAAAGAAAAGAGGGGCTTGTAAGGAAGGAATTTTAGTGTTTGCAGATACAGGAGCATAGGACTAGGTTTTTTAGGTCTAGCTTGCGAAAGATTTCTGTGGTGAAAATCTTTACAAATTAATGAAGATGATAATCTTCACAAAACAAGTGAATCTTCTAACACAACAAAAATCAGCATCAAGTAAATAAAGATAAGTGAAACAAAATTGTATTAGCAAATTTGTGATGTTGATTTTAATTGCAAGAATCTTTTTAGCTTCATTCTCTTCTTCCAAGTTTTTTATTTTTCCTATTTTTTGGTAAAGATATTATAAAAATAAATACCTTTTTATTAAATGAAACAAATAAAAAGAGAAAAGAGATAGGATCATACTAGACAATTTGGTCACACTCTAACTTATAAATGCCTAAGACATATTTGTCTTACTTGACAAAGGTTTTGTGAATAAATATAAGTGGACAATGTAAAAAAGTATAGACATGAAGTGTAAGTGTGCTAGTGAGGAAGTAAACATTTTATTCAATCCACAACCACAATCCAACAAAATATTAAAAGAGGTATGAAATCACCCAAGAACAGTCCTCCTCTTTGATCTCCATCTCTTCCTAAGTCTTCTTCAAAGAGCTTGTAAGGAGTCACCATAATAACTCATGTCGAAGAGAAAGAGACAAATGAAAGTGCATTAGTTTGTGATTTGTCAAAACTCAAAACTAAACAAGGAACTAGTGCATTCACATATTACATGTACAAATAAGGATGCAACACAAGATTAAGACAAGAAGATACTTGTGGATGGCCAAAGGGATAGAGTTGAAATGAGCTTGAAAATATACCCAATTGAGAGAAAAGCATTTATCATGTTTTTATTGAGTGGGAGAAATTAGAAAATTCACCTAAAGAAAGAATAGCAAAAACCAATTCATTAAATTTGGACGTTCGATTTTAATTATGAAAAACTTAGGTGAAGATTTAATTTCTCTAAAACTCTTTTTGACCATATTTTAATTTTTATAAATGTGCATGTGAGTAACAATAAAAACAACAAAAATAAGAGAAAACAAAACAAGTAAAATAGTGAAAAACAGAAGCGTCCGAAGAAAAAAGAAGTGAGAAAAAGAAAAGTAAAAACTACCCAGCACCCCTCTCATATTTCCCTCCATTCACATTAGTCTCTACCCTTAACAAAAGAAGGCTCAAATTGCAACCCAAGAACAAACATATATGATGTTCACAAATTTTAGCCTTAGGATTACAAAAGAATAAAACTCCAGAGTCCATATTCAAAATGTAATTTAGTCCCAGCAATCAAAATTAGTTTCAGATCAATCCCCACAGTTAAGAGAAATTACAGTTCAGTCCATCAGAAAATTTAATCCTGAAAATTGCACGAAAGTCCTGCAGAAATTGCAAAAGTCCTAAACAGTTCAGGAAATTGCAGTACAGTTCCAAGCAGATGAGTTTAATTGCAAAACGATCCTAAATAGTCTAGGATATTGCAGAAAAGTCCCAAACAGCAGAGATTAATGGCAAAACAATCGTAAGCAGTTCAAAAAAGTTGCAGAACAGTCCAGCAAGCAGAAATTAATTACAAATTAGTCTAAAACAGCAAAAAACAACTTCGTTCTTACATTCCTTTAGCATGGCAACATGAAGGAAGCATGAAAAGTGGTTTGAATACATGTCCAAAACGTAACTAGATAAAAATGCACACTTTTGACAATAAAAATACATTTAGATGCATGAAGAATCACTTAAAAACATACCCAAGACAATGCCAAAACAGAATACAAATGTTAGACAGCCTAAAACCTGAGATAATGCATGAAAAGTGGCTTGAGAATATGCCCAAAACGTCGCTAAACCAGAATGCATTGTTTGGATAGAAAAGGCACAAGAGAAGGCATGGAAAATAACTTGTGAGTATGCCCCAAATGTACGTCACTAAATCAGAATGCACAAATTTGACAGGAAAAACGCAATTAAATGTATGAGCAAGCACTTGAAAACTCATCTAAAACATCACCAAACCACATGGGTGCCTTTGAACAATGAAAACAGAAAGAAAAAGACATAAAAAGATGCACAAAACGCAGCTAAACCAGAATCATATTTTTGGACAGCAAAATAACATATGAATGCATGAATGAACACTTAAAAACACTCAAAACATAACCAAACTGTTAAATTTTCATATAGAGATGAAGCAAAGTTCTGATACCATGTTGAAAGTAGCCAAAAATGGCTACGGTAAGGTATGGCCAAAATGGCTAAGTAGGAGTAGGAGTAAAGCACACACAGAAATATGGGGTAAACTAACCCACTTTTATTAATGAATCAAAGCAGAATATTTAACTCAGAAAAATAAAAAGGAATCTACAGAATAGTTATGGCCTTATGGGCATAACATCATAATGTGAGTATTTTATCAGTAGCATGGGGTAGAGTAACATTCCACCATAGGGCAGAGTAATATTCTACCAGATATTGGGTAGAACAATATTCCACCAACATGCATGAGATGGACACAATACTTTTATATTTCAACAGCCTCCCCTCAAGTTGGAGGCTTCTTGGAACTCCAGAAGACCCAACTTGGACACCAGGAAGAAAGTTGTGCAGCATCCAGAACAAGCCGTGAAGTAGAAGTAATATATTTGGAAGATTCAATCCTTGTTAGAATTTGTCACCCACAAGATGACAAACAATTACTGTCCTTGTAGAAGGATAACGTTACTAGTGAAGTCATCACTGTTACAGTACTGAATAACAACAATATAATGGTAAGTACCATCATAATAGATCGATGAATTTCCAGTAGCAAGAAATACTGGAAGTATGGTAGAGTAAGGAGATTCCAAATCATAAAAAGAAGAGAGTATGTGAGCCCTGCATATTCAAGAACCAGTAGAAATATTGGAAGGCCCCATGTCGTATAACAATGAATTAAGATAAGCCCAAACATCCAAATCATGCGCAGGAGCTTATATTGGGGTCTTTGAACAATAAAAATACAAAGAAAAGACTAGACAAGATGCCCTATAACATGGTTGAAAACTACAAAGCTGGATTAGTGTAAATCTAACCTTGAGTTCACAGTAGAGAGGCAGTCTCCGGTGGTTTGAGGTCGTCGGATCCTGCAAGCGAGAATGCACAGGGGGTTCCCTGCGATTCTCCTCCGATGCTTAAGTTAGAAAGAAGATCAGAGAGAAATGGAGAATAGACTTTTCTTTAGAATGAGAGTCGTTACCTTTGAAAGGGCTCCCCTTTTTCCTTTTATCCCCCTTCCCTTTTGTCCCATGTTCGTACGAGGTCTCTCTGAGACGTTAGGGGTGTTCTCGGGATGTGTGAGGAAAAAAGGGGGTTGGTGTAGCTTTCTGCTTTTTGATGTGACAGCTATCACTGCCAGGGTACGGTGGGATGTCCAACCTTCCCTCCTGGTTGTCAGTGATAGCCAAGAGTGCTTTTCATTGTTTTGGTCTGCGATCAGGGGGCATTTCGGTCCTTTTGCGCGTCCTTCTTGTCCTGTCACGTGCTTTCAGGGATCTTTGCATTTAATGCCAATATCTTGGCATTAAATGCTTGAGTGGGAGGGAACCTGCTTGGGTTGTCTCCTCGCCGGGTATATCTTGTGTTCTGATATTAATTCCGAGGAGTGATTCCGAGGAGTGTATATCACTAGTCCCTCCGAAAGGTCCGAGGGGGTGTCCGCGCCGTCGGCTTCCGGGGGGTGATTCCGAGGAGTGTATATCACTAGTCCCTCCGAAAGGTCCGAGGGGGTGTTCGCGTCATCGGCTTCCGGGGGGTGATTCCGAGGAGTGTATATCACTAGTCCCTCCGAAAGGTCCGAGGGGGTGTCCGCGCCGTCGGCTTCCGGGGGTGATTCCGAGGAGTGTATATCACCAGTCCCTCCGAAAGGTCCGAGGGGGTGTCCGCGCCGTCGGCTTCCGAGGGGTGCCTTCGGTTTCCGAATACCCTGAGTCTTTTGGACTTCTTTCCGTGGAAGGTGGAAAGTCTGAGTGACACGTGGCCTGGAAAATGAGAGAAGTGTGTGGAGGAAGTTTCATTAATGTGGCTTACGGTTTCCCAAGTTGCTGACGTCGGCAGCGTCCTTTCAACTGCCTGCTTTATTTTGAAAATTCGTACGGTTTATTTTTTCCAATATAAACCGCCATTTCCTTCTCTTCCCCAATTTTTCGCTTCCCACGATTTCTCCAAAGAAAACTCAAGAGCCAAAATTCGAGCAAGCTGTGCCCAGTGATCATGGTGAAGGCTTCGAAGAAAATTTCGAGTCGCAAGGGGGGAAGAGACGGTGCCTCATCGTCGATTCCTGACGACGGGATTCCAGTCGCTCGTTATCTCGACCCGACGACTGCTGCAAAGCGAGGGATTCATGTCGTTGAGACGAAGGGAATGAAGGTAGGCTGGGGGGGTCCCACCATGGAGCCTGACCTGTGGTGGGAGATTCAATCGAAGCTGACGCACGTGGAGGCTGATGGTGCCGAGGCTTTGCGCCGCGCTCGAGGCGTTGTGCCATGGTCGAATCCACAAGGGTTACCTTGCAACGTTCCTATCGACCCCAAAATTGCCTTGGAGAGGTCGAGGTTCGCAGACCCTGCTGAACTCGCCCACCTGAATGAGACGTACTTTGCCCCGGGTACTCCCATGAGGAGGTTGGGGCATGTCGCCTGCCACATTAAGGAAGGCGTCGAGGGTTTCGGTAGCGAGAGGTACGGTTTTTCACACGAAGGAGGTTTTCTGTTCAACGAGCATGTGCTCCAGAATGTGGGGATACGGTTTCCTTTTTCGGACTTCGAAATAGAAGTCCTGAACTACATCAACTGCTGCCCGGCTCAGTTGCATCCGAATTCGTGGCGGCTTCTCGCCATTCTACAGAATGTTGCGGCAGAACTGGGCGTGGAGCTGACCGCGAAGGTTTTGTTCTGGTCATACCGGGTGGAGAGTAAGAATGGGGGGTG
>QANZ01051594.1:0-11269 GCA_003254925.1 Chamaecrista fasciculata | reverse complement strand
TTTTTTTTTTAATTGATTCAGGTTTCAAATTCGATATTTTTAAACTTTGGCTTGGAATATGTAAAGGCTGTATATAACTTTTCTTATATTATTTAATTCTTCATATTTAATGAAGTCTTAGTTAAAGAATCTTATAACTCTATATATATAATGAGGCCACCATCTCTCTTTAAAAACTCATTTTAAATGAGTTAGGTCTTTCTATACCTAAGAATCATTAGTCAATCTAAACAACTCAATTTTGTAAGTTTGAAATTGTTTAGTAATTTGTAATTTCACTGCCATATAAACTTCTGATGCGCCTTCTACTGAGCCGCTGTCATCCACTCTTTTTCCCGTCAGATTTGTCAGTTTGAAGTACAAGGTTGTTTTCGCATCATATTTAAGCCTAATGTTACACTTTATAATGTTACATTTCATACGGCGCGGCTACTCTGATTAGACCCCATTTCAGTGTGTGTTGAGACAATTATTTTACAAGTCACAACCTGCTACGCTGCTTTCAGTCAGCCTTTAGATCTACCCTTTGGCTTTAGAGAAGTTTGTTTGATTAAAATCATGATATATGAATTTGATAGTTAAAAGCAAAATGTGGCATTTGAATGTGATTGAGAGTTGAGTAGGTTTGGTCGGTAAAAAGTGAAACCAAATTGATACTACCTTACTTACCTGTGGCTGTGATATCAATATGTATGTCGTGCTTTTAAAAGGTCTATATTCTAGTACATTTATGATTTGCCTTTGAATTCCCCCATTTAGGCAAAGGAAGTCGAAGATATGAAGCTAAATTTCAATTGTCTTAAACAACTTGAGGATCCTTTTCCTCAATGGAGTTTTATATTCATGGCTTACGCTGTTCATTTTGGGCCGAAGGTTGATCTTCAAGTCTCCATATTCATCATCAGGAAATGATGGGACTACAATTTACTGGGCCCCATATCGGCCCATTGGACTTTAATGCAGCCGATGCTATAAGTGTAAGACTTAGGGGCATCTCAAAAGCCCAAGTAAGCTATCCATGTGAAACAAAACCACCTAATGTCCCACCAAAAAACAAAAAGGTAAAGATTAGGTGTGCATGAGTCACACTCACACTATTGTGTAAGACGAAGCCTTTGAAACCAGTTCTATTAAGTACATTGCATATCTTTACAGATTTTTGTGACAAAGAAAACGTTACTGTCCAAAACCAAAAATAGAAAAAGAGATCAGAAATCAAAGAAAAAGTATAAAGAGAGTGGAAGAGGCCAGCTGTGACTTTGAGGCTTGGGTTGGGGTTAAGCTAAGAATCGAAAGACGTCGTTGTGGAACACGCTCGGTTTCGTCTACCTTATTCTATGTGAAGCTACTCAATTAATTTCTACCATCGAATGCATTTCTCCAAATTTGTATTTGAATATATATAGCTACAAATAATTCCGTTATATTATTATATGTATATATAACAGAATATGTTAAATATGGTAAGGATAGATGGATCATATGGAGCAATATAATTATTATGTTTATATAATTAAGTAGTATTCTAACGGAGTTTGGAGAAGAAGCATGATGAGTTATATTAGCTAACTAATTTGAGTCCATATCAAATATTACAATTGCTTAGCTCTAGCTTTTGGTCTGTATATCCATTGTTACGTTCTTCTTTATGCTTTATTGCTTTAAAATATTCGTGTTATCCTTCAAGGTTTTTATTAGTTTTTCTTTCTTTATCGGTCCTAATATGTAAGACTACATTATCGAACTTAGCTAGAGATACATCATATATTGAAATGACATGTATACACACACACACACACATCTTGTGTTTTTTTTTTTTTTTTTTTNTTTTTTTGTTAAACTGATATGTCAGGCAAGGCGGAGGGTCAGTCAAATGCCCACGTGGCTCAAGTTGACCAGTTGCAGGATGGATCGATGAGTGAAGATGCAGGGAATCAACGCCCAAAACGTGCAACTCGTGCTCCAGTTTGGGCTACTGACTATTGCATGAAGAAATGATGCGCTGGCGTGTGAAGGAATATTTTATGTTATGCTTTGGGATTTGTAGTTAGTTATGCCTTGGGATCTGTAGTTAGTTATTTTGCTATATAGCTTTCTTTTACCTTCTGGCTGGATATCAGATTAGAATATTTGTATTTTGTTTGTTGGAGTTTTGTCCTGACTCGAAGAGGGCCTTCGTTGTATTGGTTTCTTCCCGGAACTTAATACTGTACATTTCAGTATTTCCATTTCTACCTTTCCATCTATTTTTCTTTCGTCATTTCTATCATAAACACACAGACCTTGTGTTAAAAGCAAATAATTAATATGGTAGAATAGTTTAATATAAGGAGATAGAAGTGTAAAAGCTAGCGTAATTTTGTTTATGTGTTCAATAAGGATCCATGTGATAGCAGCATATATATACTCCAAGTAAAAACAAAAAGAGAAGGAGTGCATGGGATAGAGCCCACGCAGAAAGTGCAATCTTGATGTTTAATTTTTTTTTTCTGGTTGCAGGATGGATGCAACACTTTTAATTCTTGGTTTCTGTTGTTCCCATCCAACAATTCGGTAAAGATATGATCTGATCCTATGTCTCTCATCTCACTCCACGTCTTAATTGGATCATGCACGGACCATGTCCCCACCATCACTATCCAATCCTTACTTTAGTTTCAGGTTCCCCCCTCCTTTGAATATTTCCTTCTCTGGCAGTTGGCACCCATGCCTAACAGTACTAACAATGCTGCTCTATATATATATGGCACTTGTGTGCCTTACTAGTAAGCAGTTAGCAGCAGTGAGAAATAACAAAAAAGAAAAATGGGAAGAGATTGCAATTGTGGTTTGGTTATTAAAATAGTAGTAGCAGTACTAATAGTGGGAGCTAGGTCAGTACTACAAGTGGATTGCTGCCCTCCCTCAGAATGGGCAGCCCTAATGTCGTTGAAGGAGTCTGTTGAGGAATCATCGGTGGGAATATTCCGTTCATGGAGAGGCACTAATTGCTGTTACGGTTGGCACGGCATTGAGTGCGACCCCTCCTCCGGCCACGTGGTCGACATCTCTCTCAGCGCCCTCATCGACATCGACCACCATCATCATCCTCCCACCACCGCCTTCATCTCCCCTTCCATCTGCAACCTCACTCATCTCTCCACCCTCACTCTCTCCGACTGGAAAGCCATCTCCGGCCCTATCCCTCTCTGTCTCCCTTCCTTCCTCCCCTCTCTCCAGTTCCTCGATCTCTCCGGTAACCTCCTCTCCGGTTCTATCCCCCCGGACATCGGCCGCCTCCGCCTCCTCACCTTCCTCAATCTCGCCGGCAACCATCTCTCCGGTACCATCCCTACCTCCATCGCTAATCTCTCCAATTTGGCTCTCCTTGACCTCCGAAACAACGCCCTCCACGGTCCCATCCCTTGGCAGATTGGGACCCTCCCTATGCTCAATAAACTCCTTCTCAGCCACAATCGGATCTCGGGTCGGATCCCTAAGGCTATAGCCATGTTGAACCGTCTCGCGGATCTGGATCTCTCGTTGAATCAATTATCCGGACCCATACCCGAGTCGCTCGGTAGGATGCCAGCTCTGGATACCTTAAGGCTCAAGTATAATAAGATTAGTGGGAGTATTCCTTCGAGTTTGATGAGCTCCAGAATGAGTCATATTGATTTCACCCGAAACCACCTTCACGGCCGTATTCCCGATGTTTTCGGCCCAAATACCTATTTCATCAATCTGGATTTATCACACAACAATTTGACTGGGCCTATACCAAAGTCCATCTCACTCGCTAAATACATAGGCCACTTGGATCTCACCCACAACCGTCTTTCTGGCCCAATTCCAATACCACCTTCTTCTATGCCTCTCTGACTCACGCCCACTCCTGTTTTCCGCCATCTTCATCACTATTATATGCTTGCTTTGTATTGCACTATATAATACTGCTTTCTATCCAATCTCTCATGTCTCTGATATTACACAATCAAGCCACTCAAATAAAACTGATATTCATTGATGATCCTAAAGGAAACAGTAAATAGGGACTAAAAAATAACAAGAGAAAGAGAAAGAAAGAGAAGTATAATCAGGGAGAAGGAGAGAGAATCCAGAGAGATAATTTTCTAACAATATTCCTACCCAATTTCCCTCTATTTACATGGGTCACATGGCCTCCAATTCTTCACATATCTAATCTCATATTCATCAACCCAATCTATTTGCTCATTGGGCCTTATTTGTCCATAATCATCCATGACAACATGATACCCTCTTTCAAGGTGAAACATGTAGTAACCAATTGAATTTAAAATTAATATTTTTACTTATTAAAATTTGAATTAACAGAAATTTGTGAGAAATATTATTATGATAATGTGGATTCGTCAATATAAAATAGGAGTGTGCTACTGCCTTACTGAACCCAGACATTGCTTTGCCGTCAAAGCTAAGATGTAGTCCTTCAACTTAGTAATTATAAACTGGGATATATTTAGTTATTTATAGCCCATCCCTTGCCTCCCTTACTCTCCTTCTCTCCCATGGCCAGCCATCACATATCCCAATCCACTCCGATTTAATTATTTTTACAACATGAATCTCAAATTGTTTATAAACATTAATAAACAAATAAACCAAAGGCTATTCAATTCCATGTTACTGATTTTTCTTTCTTAAAAAATGCCCTTGAAGTGAGAACTGCACCATACATTTGATCAAGCTTGGGGAAACAAGTGGATTTGATCTTTCTTTAAACTTTAAAGTACTTGGGAAATCTTAATTAACTGTTGGTCATTATATTATTTATGTTTTAAAAGCTCGAATTGTTAAGTCCACCCTCCACTGAACAAACGGTGTTATTGTTATTATCATCCATTCATCCTATTTGTTTTTTCCGCAAGATAGTATTTGATATTTACAAAAGTAAACTAACAATGTCCATGAAAAAATCAGAGTAAAAAGTTTAATCTTTAAAATATTAAAATATATATATATATTACTCTCTGAAAAATTTAAATAATATATTTATTGAAATGACTATTTCAATTTTCATCTAGTCGATTTCTTTTCATAAGATATTCACACGTATGCCCAACTGTTTTATCATAAACTGAGTAACATTATGTAGAGGCGATATCACCCTCTTCTTTTAAGGCATTTGTTCCACTTATCTTAACTCCATTTATTCATGCTTTCCAATATAACAAAGAAATAATCCAGCTCCCAATAGTCACAGCCTATCAAATTTACCGTTTTACTACACTGCTAAATACTAAACACAACCACTCAATCCAGCTCCTATTGGGCATCTTTTTTTCTCGCAACAAAATCCACTGCTATATATATATTACTCAGTTTTTTAATATTTTTTAACGCCAAAATTACTAATGAATGACAATCAAAGAATTCATGGCCTAAAGTGAACTGTGTGTGATCATTTGAAGCACGGGGAAAAAAAAAAAAAGGTTAAGGCATAACCAACCGTATTGTACAATCTTGCTATGAGTAATTTATACCAATTAACTAACTCCTCTAACGCCTCATAATTTATTTTTCCTTTTTGGCGTTCTACTGTTATTCTATGTACAGTTGTACACACAGATTCCTTCACGAGAAAAAGAATAACTATCTATTTCCGAATTTGCCCCTGCTTCAAAATTCTGCAAACGAAACGTCCCTCTGATACTCAGAAGACGGCGAAGGAGGGAACGACGGCGGCGATTTCAAGCTCTGGAAGTAATCACTTATGTCCATTCCACCGGCGGTGAAGCCACCGTCCTCCCTCGGCGGTATAAACGGCGGACGCATTACCTCCGTCAATAGATCCCACCTCACCCCTCTGAAGAACTCGTGCTCCTTGATCTCGCACGCGCCTCGCGCGTAACCCAACCGCTTCGTGGGGTCTTTCTCTAGCAACCGCTCGATCAAATCCGTTAGCACCGTCCGCTTCCCTATGAATTCCGGCGATTTCAACAATACATTTCGAAATGTCTCCTTGCGGTTATTCCCTTTGAACGGTGTCTTCCCGTACAACATCTCGAAGGCCAATACTCCCAGAGCCCACCAATCAACGGCGAACTCGTGACCGTCGCCGAGAACTACCTCCGGCGACACGTACTCCTCTGTTCCGACAAACGAGTTAGACTTCTCACCGTTCGAGAAACTCGGCTTCCGTCGACTCACCGGGCTGACCCGGGCCGACTTGGGCTTCTTCAGCCCTTTCTTGTTCTCCGGCGCGGCGGGGAACCACCACCACCGTGTGAAATGACGATGATCTTTACGGCGGGTGTCCGGGAGATTCTCTACTTGGGCGGGTAATGTTGTTGAACTTGAAATTACAGTTGTGATGGATTTAGGAGTGAGTTTATGAGAGAGATCGAAGTCGGTGAGAGTGATGTGGCCGGATTGCTGAATGAGGACGTTCTCTGGCTTCAAATCGCGGTAGGCAATGCCCATGGAATGGAGATGCTCGATGGCACAGAGGATTTCAGCTAAATAGAAGCGAATAACGGAGGGGGAGAAGACACGGTCGATTTGACGATGAAGGAGGACATTGAGGTCGCCACCTGGGCAATAGGGAACACCCCAACCCAGAAATTGATGGGATTCGACGGTGCCGATGAGAGAAGGGAGGAATGGGTGGGACAAGCGGGTAAGAACATCGATTTCCCACCGGGCACGGTGGTCGGCGTCGAGCTTGTGGTGGCCGGAATTAATGGAGGATTTCTGGAGAAGCTTGAGAGCGAAGGGGGATTTTGCATAGGGGTCGGAGGAGGAATCGTGGACGAGGAGGACGGTTCCCATGCCACCTTTTCCGAGGACTTTGAGTGCTCTGAGGTTGTGGAGGTGGAACTCCGGCGCCGGTGGAGTTGTTGCAGATTCCATATCCCTCCGACGGAATGGAATGGAAAGGAAAGGAAGTAAAGCTGGAAAGAAAGGCGCTGTGAGACACAGATGGTTATGATCGTTCAGACTTGGCTTTTATAGCATCTTCCCTTTCTTTTTTTATTTGGCTTAAGTGCAATTTTGGTCCCATAACTATGACAAATGTTTCATTTTGGTCCCATAACTTTTTTTGTTGCAATTTTGGTCCCATAACTATGACAAAGGTTTTATTTTGGTCCCATAACTTTTTTTGCTGTAATTTTGGTCCCATAACTATGACAAAGGTTTCATTTTAGTCTCATAACTTTTTTTGTTGCAATTTTGGTCTCATAACTCCTCAAAAGGTTCCACCGTTAGTCCCTTGGTGAATTTCATCCATATTTAGCCGTTAAGTATGACGTGGCATAGTAACTAGGATCATGATGTGGCAAAATAAGATGAAGTGGACTGAAATAGGAACTATATGCAACATATTAAAACTTATCTATACCCAACCACCATATATACAAAGAGTGGTACTGACAGGGACCAATTTGGTGGGGAAGAAGAGACTTCAAGCAGAAGGCACCGACGAAGTCGATGGGATCCTCAGCCAGAGTCGAACGACCAAAGCGGCGGCGACGGCAAATCGGGAAGCGGAACGAGGAAGAGGAAGTCTCGTTGGGCTGACGAGGAAGAGGAAGTACCACTCTTTGTATATATTGTGGTTGAGTATAGATAAGTTTTAATATGTTGCATATAGTTCCTATTTCAGACCACTTCATCTTATTTTGCCACATCATGATCCTAGTTACTATGCCACGTCATACTTAACGGCTAAATATGGATGGAATTCACCAAGGGACTAACGGTGGAACCTTTTGAGAAGTTATGAGACCAAAATTGCAACAAAAAAAGTTATGAGACTAAAATGAAACCTTTGTCATAGTTATGGGACCAAAATTGCAACAAAAAAAGTTATGGGACCAAAATGAAACCTTTGTCATAGTTATGGGACCAAAATTGCAATAAAAAAAGTTATGAGACCAAAATGAAACCTTTGTCATAGTTATGGGACCAAAATTGCACTTAAGCCTTTTTATTTTTATGATTTTATCTTTATGCCTTTTGTTTCCCTTCTCTCCTACCCTTGTACTAACCTTGATTTCTGTATTTTGGAATTTGGATGCTTGGCATTAAACCTTAACATGCACTTTAATGTTTCTTTATTCATTTTTAAATATTAATTAATCCATTTAATTTTTATTTAAAAAACACCCAAATCTAGCAAACAAGGAGAATTTATATTTTTTATTGATTCACGTAATCCAAATACATTTTTTTTTTCAGAAATAATGATATGGATTAAAATATGAATGGCCTTAATGTTGAAAAAACATGTATATGATATTCTTTTATATAAGCTAAGTTGTAATTTTGATGAGTTTTTACTAAAAACATGTTGGATCAATTTTATTTGATGAGTTTTTTTTTATTTGCAGTTAGAATTATTTATAAACAAGGTCAAATTAATTATGTTTTAAAAGTGAACCACTCATCTTACTAAAAACATGTTGGATCAATTTTATACCAAACAAAAGATTGGATGATTGAAATTCATTCTAAGTACTAGAGATTAGTGTTACTTAAATGATACATTAAACATGTTTAATTAATAAAGTTGCGAATGATTAATTTATTTGTAATAATATATATAGATCCAATCCGCATATTGGTGGGTGGGGTGTTTGGTAAAATTACGAAAGCAAAATACGTAAATGGATGGGTGGATGGGTTTAGTTACGTTGCAGTAGATAAGTTAGGTAATTGTATGAGAATGAATGGGTTGGATGGTTCATAGTTGGATTAAGGTTGGTTGAGTGAAGGATGAAAAGAACAGATAGATAATTGATGATTGTGTAAGATAGACATCGATGATGTAGAGACGATGGAGGGGCCGGGAGAAGCAAAATTGAGTGTAAGAGTATATATAAGGGTGGCGGCTTTGTTTAATTTAATAAAATTTGGAGAATAGAGTGATAATGGAGGATGATTGGAGGAGGAGGTGTGAGTGTAAGACACTAGTAGTACTAGGGATAGGGTAGAGTAGAGTGAGACATGAGACATGAGACATGAGACATGAGACATGAGAGACATGTATAGATAGACACAGGACAGGAAAACAAAAGACAGAAGAAGGCAATGGGTAATGGGCGAAACTGAAAGGGGAAGGAAACATTAGATAACAAAATGACAAAATCAAATAAATGGGGATCCCCCCCTAATCCCTAACCCCCCAAAGGGAACCTCAACGTGCCTATGTTCTGTATTCACTATACCCTATTTTTAGTGTTTGGTGCAGTGGTTGGCGAACTATACCTTAAGTGAGAGGATCTAGGTTCGATCTCTAGAGTCGACATTATTGAAAGGGCTCAACCGTTTTGTTTTTGTAATCCGAATATAGTTAGTTTTCACTTAAACTGTTACACAGATAGGTGAGAATAACTCATGACATTATAAAAAATATATATATATATACCCTACCTCTACTAGATCCCTTATTCCTGTGGATCTCCCATACTCTCCCATCCATTCTTGTTCCTCCTACTTCTCACTCATCACCTCATCATTCATCTTCATTCTATCATATCTAATTAATACTCATCCCTTCTCCTTCATTACGCAATTCCTTTTTTCAATATTCCTCTCTCAATTTGCTTTCCTTTTTTATCTTATTTTCATTGTTCAATTATTACACACGTTCCAGTTTCACGTGTAGAATGTATTGTAGTAGCTGCTATAGATTAATTACCCACTCACCGCTTCCATGTAGTGCGCACATATATTTGATTAAAAGGTGATTAATTAGAATAATATATCTAATATATGGTGCCATTCCATGATGATCCACGTTAGGTTAGGTGGATTCATTGTCAAGATTGTGGGCTTTATGCCAACATAAAAAGATTACTGGGGAATCAAATATGCCATATAAATTCCAAAATATAACTATATACCCTTATGTTTTAATAGAATTCGATCGAGTTATTATAGAATTTTCTAATTAGGGAACACAAGTGGATGACATCATGATTATGCTTCCTTTAACACAATAAAGAATTGACTCTCTCTCTCTCTCTAGAAAGAGAGAGGGAGCTTTTGAGTTCTGCAAATAATAGCTCACTACTTGAAAATTCACTCACCATATATTTAGTTAAGGAATGTGGGTACTATTAAAATAATGCTAACAAAACAGTGATGCAGTTACATGTTAGCTGATTGTGTGGTTGATCAAATCCATAATAAAATCACCTGCCACTCTCAAGTCTCAATAACTGTAGAAATCACACTTGAATAGTATGCTATTCAGCTGGTGGTCTCTATTAATCCCTACATATATATGAGATCGTGATATATATATATATGTGTATATATATATTGGTTGTATTTTTAAAACGATGACTATATATAGTTTAGATTTTATTTTAATCTAAAACATTTTAAAAATCTTAAATTGATCTTAATATATATACAACTTATTTTACATTGTTAGTCATATTATTATAATTCTTCTTCACTCTGATTTCATCACATTTTTGTGTCTCATTGGCGAACCCAACATATTATCTCTAGTACGAATAATAAAATGACACATCAGCATTTGATGAAAAAAAAACTAATGTATTGTAACGACATAATCAATTTAAAATATATATAAGACTACTTTATAATTTTTGGAATATCTTAGAACAAAATAAAATCTAATTTTTACATTTATATATAACACCAAATTGAACAGTTGACTTGTATATTTATACATAGGAATCATATCCCTGTTATCTTATAATAGAGCATAAAGATGATATATATATATATAGAGGAGACATCCCTGTTGATTTTCAGTGTCTCTCTCGAGATTCTCTTGTTCTCTTCCTGTCACGTACCATAACTAATAACTGAACACTAGATTAATATATATAATTAGGAATTATGAGTTTATCGATCAACAAGATTATTTTCCATATATATACCTATTAATCTGTAATAAAACAGTTTTTTTTTGCCAGAGTAATAAAACAAAGTTATAGCAACGTATAACTTAGTATTTTTTTTTAATAGGACACAAATGCTCCCCTCGATCAGAAAATAATGAAGTAATTAATCAGGAAATTTAAAAATGTCGCGTTAGATAAATATCACACATTTAGATTTGATTGAATATCAGAGACATATATATATACTAGGGGCTTTGTGTGCCCTAACGGGCACGCAAATATGTATATAAAATAAATAAGGAATTAAATTGTTAACTTAGTAAAGAAATAGAGATCAAATAGTAAATTTTCTCTTATTTTTAATTTCATAGACTATAGTTTTAAACATGGACGACCAGAAAGAGATGGAGCCATATAATATA